>LZPO01088208.1:0-14037 GCA_001675575.1 Neotoma lepida | reverse complement strand
GAATTACAGAGAACATAGTCATAGCAATTGGTGAATGACCAATGTAGAAACAGGGAATGTGTTGAACAGAAAGCTAAAGTTGTCATGACAAAGTCCCCTCCAGTACAATATGATTAAAATTCTCCAACAAGCCACGAAAATCCATCAGTGTGGATCACACATTATGTGGCTAGTTTATTCACCTGGCTGCTAATTAAAATCAGCATTTCTGATCAGGTAAGCAAGGGAATAAAATGGTAGAGAATTTATCAGAGCATGNTTTAAAATGAAGAAGAATAATCTGAAAACAAGATTTTGACAGTAAGGAACCATTAACTCAAGAGAATACATAAAAGATGTCCTGAGCTAATATCTGTGCAGCAATCTAGAAAGAAATATATCCAAATTATATCACTGTTCTGTGCAAGAAGTCTTGAAGAAAGATGTTCTTCACAATAAAGCATATTTTAATTTACCAGAATATCTTAATGTCATGATGGAAAGAAATACTTCTTCTAAAGAACAACATGGAGGGAGTGTAATTAGAAGCAGGAGTGGTGAGACAAAGCTAGAAAAGTGAACCAAGTCTAAGCAAAGAAAGTGAATATATATGTTTCTCAATTGAGAAACATCAAATAGACTAAGTGGGTAAAGTCAAAAAGAGGAAGACAAAGTTTACATTCTGATGAAGTTTCTTTTCTACAGAAAAGATATGGGTAATAAATGCAAAAATGCAATAAAGTCAAGTAGTAATAAATGCTATGAAGACCATAAAAGAGTAATGGAACAGTGAATTTCTAGAAGTCTGTGTGGGACCTGAACTGGAGTAGTCAGGGAGNTTCTTTAGAGAGAATGACTAATGAGAAGCTGGCCACACTGTATCTGGGCCAAACTGCTGCTGCTGCCACAGAGGCTACTGGCAGAAGCTACAGGGAGTGTGGGGTCTTTTTGTCACATGGGCTCCATTTATTACGATCAATCCACATGAGTCTATTAAAGGGGTAACAGAATTTATTTAGATATAAATTGAGGAAATGCACTCATGATTACAGAATGGAGTAGACAGCAGAAGTCATGCTTTGATCTGATTGGAGCGAATATACCTCCAGGCAGGAGTGGGGAGAAAAAAGGGCAAGTGACCCTTCTCCAACTCCTTATCAGAGGTCATGTACAATGGCAGGAAGCATCACCTCCTTTGGGCCATATAGTCCAAGGTCATGGGCGGAGCAAATACCACTACAGAGAAATAATATAAAAGAATGGAAAGCCACAGGGAAGCTTTATCTTGCTGATGTGACTGGCTGTTTTAAAACTAGCAGAGCAATCCTTGAGGCTGGAATGCAGAGAAGAGGGGTTTGAGGCCAATGAAGTCACAAAAGGAAAACACATACTGGATTAGGAAGCATGAGTTGGGCTAGAACAAGAAGTCTTTACATGATTCCAAGATAAATATCCAAATTCAGATGAGATTTAGGAGACTAATATTGAGACTTCACTTTTCCTCATTCATCTATACATCTATACATGTTCGTGTATGTGTGTGTGTGTGTTCTTGGGGCAAGATAGGAAGTTCAGAAAACTTAGATATTGGTTGTAATCGACTATATATATATAATTTTTACTACCATTTCAATATACAAATGAAATGATGATCATATTAAAGATACACAGTTTTGAAATAGAACTGGAAGAAGTGCTTCTAATATCAAATGTAAGACAAGATATCAAGCAACCAAAGGATAGAATCAAAGATTAGAATGACAGAAAGGCAAAGAAAAGCCATATGATGATAACATCAAAACTGTGTCCTTTGAAAACAAACTGGATTTCTTCTTTAGGTTCAGGCATACAGTGGTTGGCTACAGAAAAAAAAAATGTAAGTTTCATCGACTTTGAAAACATACAAAGCCATAGAAAACTACAAGGGTGGTGGTGTTCAGGATAATGTTAAGATCTCATCTTACTAAGTGGGTGGAACTAGAAAAAAATCATTCTGAATGAGGTAATCCAGATCCAGAAAGACAAATATGGTATTTATTTGCTAATATATGGATATTAACTATTAAATCAGTGATAACTAAGCTGCAATCTGTAGAGCCACAGAGGTTAAGTATAGAATAGGTAACTATAGGGGACAGAGAGATCCNAGAAAAAGGAAAAAGAATAATTATTGATGGCTAGGGGGACTGGAACATGAGGGGAAAGAGAAAGGGAAAAGGGGAAAAAAGAAGGAACATGGAGAGAGACAGATAAAATTAAGGGGCATTTGAAGGGTAATATGGAAACCTAATACAGTAGAAGCTTCTTAAAATATATACATATATGAAGGAAACCTACGTGAAATTAATAAATAGTAGGGGAGATAGAGTCCAAACTGGCCATCTCTTGTCACCAAATAAAGCTTCCAGTACCAAGATTGGGATATATTTAATTGAATTGTTGGCCAAAGGGGACCCATGGGACCTTGCACACAGCCCAGGCAATTGCCAACTAATGGCAAGGATGCTGNGGTGGTTTGAAAGAAAATGGCTGCTGGGCAGTGGTGGCGCATGCCTTTAATCCCAGCACTTGGGAGGCAGAGGCAGGTGGATCTCTGTGAGTTCGAGGCCAGCCTGGGCTACCGAGTGAGTTCCAGGAAAGGCATCAAAGCTACACAGAGAAAACTTGTNNNAAGAAAGAAAGAAAGAAAGAAAGAAAGAAAGAAAGAAAGAAAGAAAGAAAGAGAAAGAAAATGGCCCCCAAATGGAGTGGCACTATTAGGAGGTGTGGCCTTTTTGGAGTAGATGTGGCCTTGAGAATGATGTGTGTTACTGTGGAGATGGGNTTAGAGGTCTCCTATTCTCAACCTGCTCCCAATGTCACTATCTACTTCCTCTTGCCTACATATCAAAATGTAGGACACTCAGCTCCTTCTCAAGCAACGTGTCTGCCAGCATGCTGCCACATCCAACCATGATGATAAAAGAGTAAATCACTAAACTGTAATCCACTAGATTAGATGTTTTTTTTTTCTTTATAAGAGATGTTGTGGTCATAGTGTCTCTTCACAGCAATAGAAATCCTAACTAAGACAAATATATTGCTGAAGACAATACCTACACAACTCATTGAAAATGGAAATGTCCATCTGGTACCCAAATAGAGATTTCACTCTATTGTTACAGCATCTTTGGTACATGAAGGTACTCTTAGCACTACTACAGGAGAAAACACCAACCCAGCTACAAACATTTTAATCTACAATGGTGTCCTGCCTGCAAGACATGCTTGTGCAATGGTGGCACAAACTACAATGCAGCACCACAATGGTAACACAATGTGGGAGTACTCAATGAATATCTGATTTGACTTAAGGCCCACTCCATGAGATAGAACCCATGCCCCTGCTTGGATGACCAAGAATCCAAAACTAGATAACCCAGGCACCTAGACTAAAACAAAACACTACTGTTCTACTAAAAGATTGTAGCAATAAAATAACTCCTAATGGCATTCTGCTATACTCGTGGATCAAATAGATCAATTCCTTGCTCTAGCTTCCTCCTGCTGCAGATGAGAACAAATACAGTGAGACATAGACAGACAATATGCAGAGAGTGGGAGATCTTGGAACATTCAGGCCCAAATGTGATGTCTTCATNAAATCTCTTTCCTCGGGGTTCCCAAAACCTTGCAGAAGAAGAGTCAGAAAGAGTGTAAGAGCCAGAGGGGATAGAAGACATCAAAGAAACAAGGTCTTCTAAATCAATAGGATTGATGAACATATGAACTCATAGAGACTGAGGCATCATGCACAGAGTTCTTTTTGGTATATATTATGGCTTCCAGTTTAGTGTTTTTATGGGATCCTTGAGTGTGTGGANAAGTAGGTCTCTGAATCTGTATCAGTTTCTTGTTACTTTTCTTGGGCTCTTTTCCTTCAACTTGTTATTTTGTTTCATCTTGATGTGTTAGATTGAGGCAGGTAAGGCCAAAAGCACTGGGCCATGCCTTAAGCAAACAAAGAGCTCTGACATGCACAATAGTATCCTAACCCAGAGAAGCCTGAAACCAGACCCCCCAAGATGATCACTGCTAACATATGATCCAGAGCCAACCAGGAGACACCATGGCAGCTGGAAGCAGAGCCTGCCAAAAAGTACACACATAAATACCTCAGTCCTTTGTTTAATAAACAAGATTGCTTACAAACTTCCAGAGCCTGTGCCATTGGTTCTGCGTCTGCCCACCCCATGCCCCTGGGATTAGAGACAGTGAGGCCCCAGTTAGCGAGCCAGCAACATTTTGGCCCCCAACATGGGTTGTTTTTCCTTCTTTTTTGCTGGCCAGCTTGCTATCCTGATTCTCATTGCAACTTGGTGTTGTGATATGCCCCTTTTGGCTGTTTTTCAGAGAATAGACTCCTCTTTTCAGTTTTCTGTTCCCCCCTCCAATTGGTGAATATTGGAGTCTCTCTCTGTCTTTTTCATTCCTTTCTCCCATTTGTTTTGCACACTCTGTTAATTATAGATCTGCCTGGCTTCTGAAACTCACTGCCAGGCTTTTGTTTTTACAGAGGCTGTAAATTCCCTGACACCTCCTCAAGGAGTTGGGAACATTTGCTCAGCAGATTACTGACTCTTTTAGTTTATTTGTCCTTGATTTTTGTTTCTTTTGCTATGGGAAATTTTCCTTCTGCTGCCAGTGACCCCCAACTCAGAGCTCTTAAAGCTTTACTTCAAACGAGGGAATAAGAGTTAAAACTTCCCATCTGAAAAAGTTTTGGGATGAGGCTTCTGTTATCACACCCTGGATATGGCCTGAAAACATCTGGAATCTATCAGTATGGCTGCAAGTCCTTTTAACTAGGAAACGAAAAGAGCGGGAAAGGAAAACACCCCATGCAGCCTTTGTCCCATTACTTTTGGGAATCATAGCTTGTACAAAATCAGGCTTTACAGACGAAGTCATCCAGTCCTTTAATGACCATTGTGAGGAAGAAAAATCCTCCTCACTCTCCCTCACCTCCCCACTGCCTTATGAAGGCCATATCTCAGATGGGGAAGAGAACACAGCACAGTCAGACCCACCCCTGTCAAAAAAATACTCAGGAAATCCGTCCTTAAGGATGATGAACTATGATGTACTGTTTATCCCTGGAGAGACTTACAGAATGCCTCTCCACCCTCTGCTCCCCATTTCCCTGCAGGGAAAACTGAGATCACCAAGCAGGATACTCCTCAGCTTAAATTCTCNGGTTATCACCCAAAAAATCCTTTTGCATTTCCAGTTAATGTTGGGGCCAATGCAGCTGCTCAGCCATGGGTTCCTGCCCCTCTAGCCAATCTTTCCTTGATCTGTAAGCCTGCTAATGAGTCAGACCCTGACTTCCCATATTTTGAGCAATTGCTGCAACAATGGGCAATGCATTTACAAACCTATTATGATTGGTTCAATTTAATGAAAGCAGTATTGGACTCACATTTTTTCTTAATTGGCATGCAGCTTATGAAGAACAAGCTGAAACACAGGCACATCTAAATATTCTTATAACATTGCTATATCCCTAGACATGTGGACTGGTAGGGGCCAATATGTTAGTCCTATAACTCAAGCCCAAAATGGCCTGTATGCCTGTTTTCAGCAGGCCCCTGAAATTGCATTTAAAGATGATAAAGCCTTTTATGAACATATAGTAACACATGATATGACAGGTCAATCTGGTGGAAATTCTAGCCTTCACCCCCAATTCTAAGGGTCACTGCCCCCTGCACAGGAATAAATATTCCAAGGTCCATACCATTAAATTGGACAACACAGAAGCCTGTGTGGGTGAGCCAGTGATTATAGAACCTGAACTATCAGAATTGAGAAAGTTATCTGAAGAGCAATTGTCACTGGGCCCCTTTAATTTCTCTCATTGCTCCTCAACATTGGATGTTAGGCCTATGTTTGGCAATTGGCCACTATATGGACCCAATGCTTACTTAGATATGAGAGCATTACTATTTTTAAGAGGAGGAGGTTATTTGAATGGAAGCTTTACTGCTAATGAATCATTTGAATCTTCCATTTCTATTAAAAAACAAAAAAATTTTACCTCCATGGGCATTCCCCATCTGTGTAAAGATCCCCTTTTTCTTTATATTAACCAATTCTTTACAGCCTGAACTGAATTGCACTGAGACAGTATGCTGGCTCATTGAGTGCATGCTGGAATGCAAACAAGACCCTTCATGCAGTGTTGGTACATATTCCTGCTTTCATTTGGATACCACTAAATAATGTGACATACAATCATAGATTAGAATTGATGGAAAAAAACAGAATAAAAAGAGACTTTGGAATAACAGCAGTTATAATGGCTGCTATTCTGCTTGCTGTGGCAGGTGGTGCAGCAGCCACAGCATCCTGATACCAATGGGAGCCACTGTCTCTACATTTAATAGGGCCATAGAAGAATCAGCCTGAGCATTAAGCATCCAACAGCTGATTAATTCCCATTTCCAGTCAGCTATAGTCAATTTACAGCAACAACTAGATTTATTAGATGAAGAAATACAGACATTAAGATGGCTGGTTAAAAGAAACTGTGATCCCCGATTTTCCTCCTTTTGTTTAACACCATACTTAGTCTCGAATATGACACAAATTAACAGAAATCATATTGGGATCATGGAGCAAAGAGTTCTTAAACCTTTCAGTACAACTCTAATGAAATCTTAAGCCTGAACTCCATGCATGTGAAACCACTGGAGGTGTCTACAACATTCTTTACTCAGACTTGGGACTATATAAAATCAATTCTAGACCCTTCAAAAATTATAGCATGGGGAATGATAGGAGGAGTGATACTCTTAATAATTCTGTTGCTTAAGTGTTTCCTACAGCATGATTCCTGGTAACACCACATTAACAAAATGATTCTGCAACTGATATGGCTCTGGAACACCCTGATCATCACCCCTACTAAGGAAGTAATAAGAGCTTGGTTCACAGAAATTCGTGATGCCTCTGTCTGATGCCTCTGTCTAATGTTCTTTCACCCTAGGCACTTTCCAGAGGAACCACCCTCTGAGGGCTGGTAGCCAGAGAAGGGTAAGAGCCTGTTAGGCAGGCCAACCTAAGACAGGCACAGCCACCATGTTGGGGGACCCCTGAAGTGGGGACAATAAGATTAGAGCAAAGAACTCTAATTCCCACTAGCAGCCACAAAATAAAATAAAAAGGGTGATATGAGGCGGGCAAGGCCAAAAGCACTGGGCCATGCCTTAAGCAAACAAAGAGCTCTGACATACACAGTAGTATCCTGACCTAAAGGAGTCTGAAACTGGACCCCCAAGATGACCACTGCTGACAAACGACCCAGAGCCAACCAGGAAACACCAAGGCAGCTGGAAGCAGAACTTGCCAAAAAAGTACACATATAGATACCTCAGCCCTTTGTTTAATAAATGAGATTGCTTGCAAAATCCTAAAGCCTGTGCCATTGGTTCTGCATCTGCCCACACCCTGCCCCTGGAATAAGAGACAGTGGGGCCCCAGCTACAGAGCCAGCAACATTTCATATGTTTATCTAATTGTGTTTTATTTATCTTTATTATTATCCTTTAGAAGCCTCTTTGTTTTCTCATGAGATATAGAGAGGGGGTGGATCAAATGAGAGGAGAGGTAAGGAGGAACTGGGAGAGTAGAGGAAAGAGAAGCCACAGTCATGATATATTATATGAGGAAAAAAATCTATTTTCAGTAAAAGGGAAAAAACTCAGCTTACAGTTATGGTGTTCAGATCTCATGAAATATAATTCCCAAATAACTGTGTTTTCTTGCCTGATCCTACTATGTGACCAGTGACTGGTTCACTTCCTTTGCCCTCCCTTTCTCATGGAAGTGTCATGATTTTCGTAGCTAGTCACTCTAAGCTACAGTGACTAATCATCTGTCTGTCCAGCATAATTTCTGCTTGTTTTGATCCTAACAATAATTTTAATAGATCCCAGCTAACTCTCAATGTGTTTTTGGTTCCTATGACTTAAAGTGTCAACCATTTTGCAGTGTATCATATAGCTAACACTTTCTTGTTTTAGAAACTAGTTTGTTCAGACCCACATAAAGATCAAAAAGTTGGTTCCTTTCCTCCTCCTCTTCCTCTTACTCCTGTCAGTAAAGCCTGTAGAAATGAAATGAGATGCAAAAAAAGTCTTTTAACTTAATTTCATACCTCCACTCTCCAGAATGATAGTTCAATTAATGAATATCAACTCTCATTTTTTTGTTATTTTTTTAATGTCTGAGCACCAGCATGTATGTATATGTACTATATGCATTCCTTGTGCCTATGGAAGCTAGACGAGGGTTTTGTGTCCCCTAGAACTAGAGACAGTTGTAATACATCTGATGTGAATGCTGAGAATGTGGCCCAGTCCCCCTGCAAGAGTAGAATGTGCTCTTAGCTCTTATGTCATCTCTCCAGACCCATGTTCCCTTTCTTGTCAATGAAGTGAGTCTGCATTTGTAACTTAAAGATTTGGACCTTGGTTTCTTACTGTAGAACGTGTATATTCAAACCCGTTTTGGCTATTGATGCTGTTCTGTTTTATATTGACTTCAGTACAATATACCTGTATTTCAGACAAGATAATTTGCTTTAAAATGTAGTGGAGTTCCTAACAATATTACAGGGACCCACAATATTACAGGGGCCCACAGTATTAGACAAAAGCCACCTGCACAACTCTCATTCACTTGCCTTGAAATTCCTCTGAGAGTCTTTTAAATCCCTATGTTTTACTGAACTTTTCTGAGAGGAATTATATTTATCTATCTGTGGTCTTAAAAAAGGATTTTAAAACCATACCCTTAAGTGGCAATTTTGGCCATACTTTCTAGGGAATTACCTACAGTAATATTTACCTGAAATACATTCTTTTAATTTAAGGGATATTTGTAAACAGAAGAGACTAATACTTTATAAAACCAGTAATTCCTGACTCACTTTAGTTCAACAAACCCTTACCTCCATCATTTCTCAGAGCTCACTTTTTAGTACAAGCAGCAGAAGAAAACAACCCTAAAAGTTTGGCTGGAAATCTACTTAGTCCAATATCCAGATTATTAGGTTCATTTTCTGTTGTAGGGTATTTGTACACTGTGTAAAGATGTATTTTCTGTGATTGGAATAATAAAAAGCTGAATGGCCAGTAGATAAACAGGATGTATAGTCAGGATTTCCAGGGAGAGAAAGGAAAAGGAGGAGGAATCTAAGCATACAGGAGAAGCCAGGAGACATGGAGAGGAAACAGAAGATGCAAGATGCAAGATGCAAGAGATGTAAAGTTTATAAAGCTGATAAACATAAAAGCTTAAGTTGTTTATCTAAGAAGATGTTTTAACATCTAAAATGATATTTTTAGGATAGTAATACAAGTTATGATAGAAAATTGTTTAGGTACAAAACTTTGGACTCACTAAAATAGGATAGATAATACAGTGCTTTCTCCAAATTTGCCAAATACAAATGGACTGGATTTTGTAAATGTAGTTCTTACCTGATAATTGTTCTTACTGTATATAGTTTTACTACATTAGAATTAAAACATTTCCTTCTTATTTAGGCAAAAAAAGGGAGAAATGTTGTGGAATATTTGCACACTATGTGAAGATGGGTTTGTTGTGATTGGAGTAATAAAAAGTTGAACAGCCAATAGCTAGACAGGAGAGGAAAGACAGAATTTCCAGGGAGAGAAAGGAAGAGGAGGAGGAATCTAGGTGCTCAGGAGATGCCAGGAGACACAAAGAGGAAATAAGAAGTACAAGATGGAAAAGAAGTAACACCACATGATAGAACATAGACTAATATAAATGGGTTAATTTAAATTATAAGAGCTATTTAGGAACAAACCTAAGCTATAGGTCAAGCTATCATAATTAGTAAGAAGTCTCCATGTCTTTGTTTGGGAACTGGTGGGACATAAAAAACTCCTTATAATTTTTTATTGTCATATCACTACAGATAACAGTGTTACTAACTGCTATCACTACAGATAACAGTATTACTGACTTTTATCACTGTTTAATAACTGCTCAGTGTTCCAGATTTTGATGACATTTTCCTTAGCCTTCAAGATCTATTGTACTTCTAAAAGTCTGACCCAGTATTTCCACAATGTGATCCCTATAGCCATCCAACTTTAACGAATTCCCCTCAAGTGCCTGCCTTGAGGAGATTTCTGTCAGGGTCCAGAACAGATGCTACAAGCAGTTAATGATTCTATTCTGAGAAATATTCAATGAATCTAAGCACACTGAGTTCTTTAGTCCATTCCTTTATTCTTCTCAAAAAATTCTATAAGTGCTGTGGGAAAGCCAGTTTATATACACAAACAGTCATTCTTTTTCAATGCATTGTAAGATAAGAAGTTTTCAGGGTCATAATGAGAGGTGATAAGGATCCACATATAACTCAGTAACTGTCAGCTAGATTAAAAACCTAAAAAGGGAGAGTAACTAAAGGGGAGTGCGTTCCGTCAGAACATATAGCATTTGGTTAGTAAAAGCACTTTTGCTTGGAGTATTTGCTAAAGAGGAAATCTAGGAATAACACCTTCTGAGATAAGAGGGGAGGAGGATAAAATCCTAATTTGCACAGGAAATGAAGCTTGGCACCTATCGCCCACCTGGCTTTGTCAGAAATCTCCTTAGGTCGGTGGGAAGTAACTACCTTGACTCAATGACTAGCAAATGGCTAAAATGTGAGCAGTAAATCTCTTAAGGTAGGGTCTTGTGTAAATAACCTGGGGTGAAGGTAAGGGGTTGAGGATTTAATTGCTAGTGGTTGTTTTCTCTTATCTGTAAGTAAGATGAACTAATGTTTATTTCTTTGCATTTTTTCTTGGAAAAAGGTATCTTTGCTGAAATACTTTTGTCCAGAGAATGGCCCTGGCCAGATTTATATTAATGAAAAATAAACACAGCTGGGGACAGTTATCCAAATACCCCTAATGTATAGGGAAAGTTGTGCCCAAGATTGAAATGCAATTGTGAGATTACATGCACACATAACATGGAGATACACGGCAAATGGGGAGAATCATAGCTGTTATTACACAAGAAGTTTACAACAAGAGAAAGCCAATTCATTCAAAAGGCGGTAATTCCATAATGCCTTGCATGATGGTTTCCTCTAATAGAACCCTTAGTTTTGATAGGTTGACCTTCTGAACTCTAATTGTCACTGCAATATACTCTCATGGACTTTAGCTACTAGCGGCTCTCAATACAACTTCTACTCACTTATGACACAAAGTTTCTCTTTGATATTTTTGTCATCATTCTTACTTCAAGGTACAAATATTTTACCAGTTGTCTCTGGCTATGTGACAAATTAACTGAAGATTTAATAAGTAAACAACAATAACCATCTAATATCTCATACCATGTTACTGTCAGGAATGCTGCATAGGTTAACCAGGTCTTCCCAATGTGACTGTCTTCTATCAGGTTGAATTTAAAATGTCAGCCAGGTCTTCTTCAGTCACCTGAATGATTGACAGGGGATAGATCTATCTTAAAAAAATGGCTCAGTCAACTAATGACAAACAATTGCTAGATATTAACTACAGCTTCAATTCCTTGCTTCAAGAACTTTTCCTCAAGCTTCTGATGTACCCTTCTGTTATACAGGATTGCTTTCTTCAGTAATGTTCAAGAGAGCAAGACAGAAGCAATGCTGTCTTTTAGAACCAAAAATCAGAACTGGGTCTTTGCTGTTGATTTCTGTGACACATTATTGGTAATGCCAGCTAGGAGCACTTAATTTCACAGAGCTCTACACAAGGGTGTACCAGCATACAAGAATCAGAAGGCATGGGTAAAGATGTTATTTAATCTACTTGAAAGTTACCTTCCAACACTCTGAATCTGGAAATTATCTGGACCTAATTTTTTAAATCAAAATTTTCATACATTCATATAATGTATTTTTCCCAAATCAGCCTCCATTTCCTTCCATCCAAGATCTATTCCAGCCCTCCACCACTTTTCCTTCCCAACTTTTAATGCTACTTAGTTCACTTAGTGCTGACTCTATGTACACAGGTACAGAATCATCTACTGCAACATGGGTAGCCTTTCAGAGGCTGCATACCTGAAGAAAACTTACGCGTCTCCTCCAGCAGCCATCAATTGCTAATATCTTCTCATCTATGGGTGAGTCTAGGGTAAAGGGTTATTTGAGATTCAACTACATACTCCACATATCCTGTCATAAAGGATTTTTAATTATCTTATTGAGAAAGAGAACTTTTTTTTAAATCTCTACAAAGTGTAGTCATTTTGCTACATGTGTCTGTCAAAGATCCTCAACTCTTTCAGATGACCTTTTTGGAAAAGAAAATTTGTCTTATTATTACTCTTCTGCATACTTTCCTGAAATTTGGTACAGATAATGCAAGATCATATCAATCCCAACACAGCTTTCTTTCCCTAGGATGTCTGTCAATAACTGACCAACACAAGTTGTCATTTAGTTTCCCCAGGAAGGATTGAGATGGCCAGATGATAGCCTGAACATCCTTCCACAGGGAGGAACTCAAGCTTTTAGGTAATCCTGATGCAAGATTCCTGTTGTTTTTTTGAGAAACAAGGAGCAACTCCTCTCTCCACTTTGCATAAGTGACACTCTCGTTGGAGATTCTGCAGTTTCATTGGCTCTCCTGGAGAATCATTGTGGCAGAATCTTTTTCTATATTGCACAGAGATACAGTTGCTGCTTGGTGTCTACAGGAAATTGGTTCCAGCCTCTGCTACCAATGTCAAAATTCCTTGAAACTTCAGTTCATCGTACAAAATATTTATTTGCACATAATCTAAACACATCTTCCTTAATACTTCAAATAATCCCTAGATGGACTATAATATTTTATAAATAATATGTAATTAGATGGAAATAACAGCATTCAAGTAGCTACATTTGTTTCACTATAGTACTTCTAATGTGTTAAGTTTAACACAATCCTTCAAAGAAAATTGCTGAAGAATGTGCTCTACCAAGACAAGGATGAAACATGAAAATGATGGCATAAAAACAAGAAATTAAATAGGTCATCAGTCAAGGGAGTTTTTGAGTGTGCCTATAGCAAGGGTCCAAATGACAGCTTTGCACCAGGCACGATGAACAATCAGATCACATGAGAAAAATACCTTCATAGAAAGATGAGATGGCCAGAATATGCAAAACTAGCAAATGTTCTTAGTGAAGATTCCAGAAATTGACAAAATCTCCTTACTGGTAAATTCATAAAAATTAAAAAATTTAAAAATAAATAAAAACAGGAAAATTATTTATGTTCAGGAAAATAGAAGAAATTCCTATAGGGGAAAAACAATTACAACTTAGTAATTAGTTCAACTATGAACAGCATTTACATTATTACAATATGGAAATATTTAATAATGATCACGTAAATTTCCATAGGTCAAGGTTGAGAGGATGAGGTATAAGAAGACATTCATGTGTAGTGGAGATTGCAATCAGAGAAATAAAGGTCTAATTCCTGGGGAATTAGAAAGTGCTTGCCCCACATTCAATGTCTAGTACCCATATTAAAAGGTCAGTCATGCCAGGTGTGCTTGTTAATTCAATACTGGGAAGGTAGACACTGAAAAATCCCTGTAGTTTCTTGGGTGCTTGCCTTCTCTGCAGGCTCCATGTCCATAAGACCTGCTGTGTTAAGAAACAAGATGGACAATATCTGAGGAAAAACACCAAAGACTGATCTCTGGCCTTTACATGCACAAATACATATACACATATTTTTTAAAAAACCTCAAAATCCTTACTTAAAGACAAGTTTAATGATTAAGGATGCAAAGTCAAGATGCTACAATATAAGTAACTTAGAAATCAATATGATTGAACAAAATATAAAAGTGATTGATCCAAAGGAGAAAGGTTTCCATCCCTCCTGTAAAGGATCATAAGCAAATTTATTAATTATATGTATGTATAACTATGGAAATAATAAGAATGAGTAACGCATAGAAGCACAATAGCATTTTTAAACAAAATAGTTAACAATA
>LZPO01088206.1:3474-28686 GCA_001675575.1 Neotoma lepida | reverse complement strand
TAGAAATGGGTTAATTTAAGATGTAAGAGCTAGCTAGTAAGAAGCCTGAGCCATTAGGCTACAAGTTTGTAATTGATTTAAGCCTCCGTGTGTTTACTTGGGTTTGAGCGGCCGTGTGGGGCCTGGCAGGAGCCGGACAAAACATTCTCCTACAGATTAAAGATTCAATCTTTTCTATATAAAACTCCTAACTGATTTTTATCCCCAAAAAGATACAAGGGACTTTGAAGAACTGGAATAATTTTGAAAAAGAAACANAAATTAGAGAAGTCACACTTCTCCTAATTCCAGACTTACTAGAGTAAACGTTAATCAAATTATAATGAAACTGACATAAGTATCAACATATAGTTCAGTGGAATAGAATCAACAATATAGAAATAAAACCATGCATCTGTGATTAGTGGACTNTAATAAAATTGCCAAGACCACTCACAGTAGAGTCCTTACAGCAAATGTTGTTAGTAGTGTGGACTGTCTGTATACAAAGAATGAATTTATTTCCTACTTTATATTACCAAAAATGTAGCTCAAAATAGGTCAAAGTCTTAAGTATAAGAACTTAATCTGNAAATCACATGGAAGGAAATTTGGTCAGAAGTCTCTGTTTCTTTGGTGTAACTAATGGTTTCTTAATGGTGACACCAATGGAACAAGGAACAAATTTTAAAAATAAATATATTGGACATTGTCAAGGTAAATTTGTGTGTGTGTGCATGTGTGTGTGTGTGTGTGTGTGTGTGTGTCAAAGGGCACTTTCAAAGGAGCTGAAAGACATCCCAAAGGATCCAAGAAAATATTTTTAATCTCATGTCTGATATGGGTTTAGCACATAGATGATAGAAAACATTCTTAAAATTCAATAGCAAAAATAGAATTAATGGGCAGATAAACATTTGTTTATTTATTCATTTGTTCACTGATTGATGTGTGTGCATGTCATAGCATGCATGTAGAGGTCAGATAACAACTTGCAGAGGTCATTCCTCTCTTTCCACTATGTGGATCCTGGGGAATCAAACTCAGGTTATCATATTTGGTGGCAAGCAGTTTTACCACCNGAGCCTTCTCACTAGCCCTTAAATGGACATTTCATCAAAGAATATATACCAATGGTCAGTAATCACATGAAAAGATGCTGAAGGTATTTGGTCACTGGGGAAATACATAACAAGGTCACTCAGAATTACTACATCATACTCATTGGATGGCAATATTTTAAAATAAAAAAACCAACTCTCCTTGACACATTTTCAAGTGTTAAGTAAGGTTGTGGAGAAATTACATTGCTTGTGTAAATGCAAATTGATGCATTCAAGTGGCAAATATTTTGACCTTTCCTCAAAAAGTTAAGCAGAGTTTATTTCCAAGAGAGCAGAAAACATGTTCCCCAAAATGAATGTTCACAATATCATTATTCATAGGAGTCAAAAATGTAAACAACTTAGTGGCAATCAATTGATAACTGGAAAGAATAATGTGTCAATACATGCTACAAGGCAAATGAATCATGGGAGTATTATGTTATGTGAAAGAAGGCAGTCACATGAACTCATGAACTGTATGATTCCATTTCTATGANGTCTAGAATAGGTGAAACCATAGAAACAGAAGGTTGATCTGTGGTTGTCACAAGGTGAGAAACCAATGCCTAACATTTCTGTGTTTACCTTTTGGGGTAATTAAAATAGTCTGGAAGTAGATAGTGGTGATGGTTGCACCACACTGTGAGTGACCCACCTGCCAGCAGAGCTGTCCCTCCCTGGATTGTGTTCCCAGAGACCCTTCCCATGGGTCACACTTTCCCAGNTTGTCACTGACACCACTGCTGGGCCCTGCTCCCAACCCCAGGGGATTTCTCACACTGAGGCATAGTAGTCACACTAGTCAGAACCAGTGAGTGTCACCGATTGCCTGTGAAGTGCCCCCCCTCCCTAGATTCAGTTCCCAAGGACCCTTCCCATGGCCCACACCTTCTCAGCTTGTTGTTGGCCCCACTGATGGACCCTGCCCCCAACCCCAGGGGATTTCAAGCACAAACCATACCAGTCATAACAGGGGCAAGTCACACCAGCTTGAACAGACTTCAGCTGCTTAGGTGTAGGCCACACCAGTCAGAAGAACAGATGCAGACCACACCAGTCAGTTGAACAGAGACCCCTTGCTGGACCAAAGGCCAAGCTAACTGCCAGAAGGCCAACTCCCAACTTGGAGCGAGACTCCTTACTAGATCAGAGGTCACATTAGCCACCAGAAATCCAGGCTACAAAGACTAGAAAACCAAAGAGGAAACAGAAACCAAGGAACAAAACACCCATCCAAAAAAGACAAATTCAGAACTCAGGTACTAAAACTCATCATTGAAATCCAGATGCTTAAACACCAGAATAAAGATACAGTCAACAACAACCAGGGCAATACAGTACCACCAGAGCTCAGCTGTCCTGCTACTGCAAGACTTAATATTCCAACACAGCTGAAGCACAAGAAAATGACTTTAAAAACAACTTTATGAAGATGATAGAGGTCCTTAAAGAAGAAATAAAAAAAATCCCTTAAAGAAATTGAGAAAAAGGTAGCCAAAAAATTTAGAGGAAATCAACAAATACCTAAAGAATGCCAAGAAAGCCAAAAAAACCAAACAGGTAAAGAAAACTATTCATGACATGAAAATCGAAATAGAAGCAATAAAGAAAACACCAGCTGAAAGAATTCAGGAAATGGACAATCTAGGTAAGTGAATGGGAACTACAGACATAAGCATCACCAACAGAATACAAGAGATGGAATAGAGAATCTCAGGCATTGAAGGAGAAATAGATTCATCATTAAAGGAAATGTTAAATCTAAAAAACTCCAAACACAAAACATCCAGGAAATCTGGGACACCCTAAAAAGACCAAACCTAAGAATAATAGGAATAGAAGAAGGAAAAGAATCCCAGTTTTCCAGCTCAAAAACCCAGAGAATATATTTAACAAAATTATAGAAGAAAATTTCCCTAACATAAATAAGGACATGTCTATAAAGGTATAAGAAGCTTATAGAACACCAAATACATTGGACCAGAAAAGAATGTTCCCAAGTCACATAATAATCAAAACACTAATCATAAAGAAGAAAGAATATTAAAAGCTGCAAGGGAAAAAGACCAAGAAATATATAAAAGCAGACCTTAAGAATTACATCCAACTGCTCAATGGAGACTCTAAAAGCAAGAAAAGTCTGGGCAGATGTCTTACAGACTCTAAGAGACCACAAATGCCAGCCCAGACTACTCTACCCAGCAAAACTTTCAATCACCATAGATGGAGAAAATGAAGTATTTCATGACATAGTCAAATTTGAACTATCTATCCACATATCCAGCACTGGAGAAGGTACTAGAAGGGAAACTCCAACCCAAGGAAGTTAACTACACCCAGGAAAACACAGACAATAGATAATCTCACACCAGCAGAATCCAAAGAAAGGAAATAAACATGCACATGCACATGCACACACATAAACACACTACCATCACCACCACCAACAACATAATAACAGGAATAAACCATCAGTGGTCATTAATATCTCTCCATATCAATGGCCTCAATTTACCAATAAAAAAACACAGACTAACAGAAAGGATGTGAAAACAGGATCCATCCTTCTGCTACATACAAGAAACACACCTCAACACCAAACAGATATTACCTCACAGTAAAGGGTTGGAAAAAGATTTTCCAATTAAATGGACCTATCAAGCACGCTGGTGTAGCTANCCTAATATCTAGCAAAATAGACTTCAAACCAAAATTAATCAAAGGAGATGGAGAAGGACATTTCATACTCATTAAAAGAAAAATCCACCAGGATGATATCTCAGTTCTGAATATCTATACCCCAAATGCAAGGGCACTCACATTTATAAAAGAAACATTACTAAAGCCTAAATCACACATCAAACTCCATACATTAATAGTGGGAGACTTCAACACTCCTCTCTAACCAGTGGACAGGTCATCCAGACAGAAACTAAACAGAGAAATACTGGAAATAACAGACATTATGACTCAAATTGACCGAACATATCTACAGAACATTCACCCAAACACACACAAAAAAATATAATTTTTTCTCAGCACCTCATGGAACCTTCNTCAAAACTGACCATATACAGGGTCACAATGCAAATCTCAACAGATACAAGAAAATTGAAATAACCCACTGTATCCTATCAGACCACCATNGATTAAAGCTGTATTTCAACAATAACAGAAACAACAGAAAACCTATAAANTCATGGAAACTGAACAACTTTCTACTGAATTACCACTGGGTCAAGAAATAAAAGAAAGAAATGAAAGACTTTCTAGAATTCNATGAAAATGAATGTACAACATACCCAAACTTATGGGACACAATGAAAGCAGCACTAAGAAGAAAGTTCATAGCACTAAGTGCCAGCATAAAGAAATTAGAGAACTCTCATACCGGTGACTTAAAGGCATAGTTGTAAGCTCTAGAACAAAAAGAAGTAAATTCACCCAAGAGGATTTGTGGTGATNTTTTGTTTGTGTTCTAACAAATAAAGCTTGCCTGGGGATCAGAGGATAAAGCTAGCCACTATATTAAACATAGAGGTTAGGCAGTGGTAGCACACGCCTTTAATCCTAGCATTCAGGAGGCAGAGATTGATCCAGATCTCTGTTGAGTTCAAGGCCACACTGGGAACAGAGCCAGATGTGGTGGCACAGGCCTTTAATCCCAGCACTAGTTAACCATAGAGGTCTGGAGGTCTGTACAGACAGACAGACAGGAAGTGATAGAGCTAGGCAGAAAAAGTAAGTGATGTAGCTGGGCAGAGAGAGAAAGTAAGATGCCAGGACACAGAAAGGTATATAGGCATGAGTATACAGGAAGTAGCTTCTATTAAATCTCCCTAAATGCCATNTTTTTTTGTAAGATAATTGTATGATTTTGCTGAGAAAGATGCTGAGTTAGGAAATCCTGCTGCTTCCATAGGTTATTCAGAAATTCTTTCTGAGGTAGTTTTCTTTCCCTCTGGAAGGTAAGGCTTTGGAAACTTGCTTGGCTCTGTTGGATGTTTAGTGGCATGTCTGATATAATTTAAGTGACCAGANGTTCTCTCTTGAGTTCTNAAGGCAACAAAAGAAACCAAATTAGGACTGAAAAACTTTTCTCATTTTAGAAAACAGCAGCTGAGGAAAAAAAATTATGAAAGGACATCAGATGCCCAAAGAGATGAAGGTGATATTCCTTGGGTACTGTGATTTTCAAATACAAGATGAAAATATACNAGGAATTGTAGAGTAGAATAGGTTATAAAGCAGATGTCAGGAGATGTATGTGATTTGCCCAACATCATATAGCCAAGAGTGGCAAGGTGGAGCTTAAATAAATCCGATGTTTNAAAGTATGTGGACTTCTATAGAAATAGGCTTCTTTATAAGAAAATGCTGCCTCATACATTTCAATGATTGAAGCCTGAGCTATCCTTGCCAGAACACTGTATAAATCAGNACCACATGTTATCCCAGGCCAATAGTCCCTAGGCATACAAAATGTTGCATAAATATCANGGTAGAGATGCATTTTTGTTTTCATATAACAGTAATTTCNACATCCTTCATGAGCTGTATGCTAAGTTTCCATCCTTTTTGAAATTAAATGTATGCACATTTAAGGAGAAATATTAGAGTCACTATAATGTTTTAAGTTTTAACTCAATATGCAAATGAGCACCTTTCTGTTCAGCCCACACCTATGACTTGAACCATAGCTATGCATGTCTGCCCTTTGGTGCAGCAAAGCAAATTTAGTCAAATATTTGCATACAGTGACAGAGCTTCTCCTCTGTGAAGTAACAGAATAGCAGGGCTCATTTTATGTGCTTCATCCACATGTGAGCACTGTTTTAACACTGCTGTTACAACCTTAGCTAATTGGAGGAAATAGTTCTTAGATGTGNCTCTTGTGTGGACTCCTGGGATTTCATTTAAAACTGATGAAGAGCTATTGTGAGGTAGTCTCAGGCTGTCCTTGAGCAGTAAGTCTTTGATGCTATCTTGAACAATAAGTTCATGAAACCCTAATTTAAAATGCCTATGTTTCAAATAGAGCTAAGGGAGAAAGCTTAACCATTGGCTGAAGTCAACCAATAACCCCCTCCGATTCCATTTGCTGGTCTTTGTGTCTTTTTTTTTTTCCAGTGCATACATGCCTAACTGTCAAGACATCTCCTTCATTGTGTTTGGGAAAAAGAGCTATTTAAAAATAAAATGTAATTTTTGTGNACTTAATATATGTAGGTTGTGTTTTAATAAATGAAATCAGACAGTAAACTAAGAGCCTTAGGCAATGGTTCAGGAAAGCAAATTGAAAATAACAGAGTGATACCAGATTCACTCACTGCAAAGGCACAAAGAGTTAGAGCAAGATGTCTTTTGGCTGTTGGCAAAAAGGAGCCACTTTCCACATCACGGGATAAGCATATATTTCCTGCTACGAGAATACTAAAAGATTCAACCGTGGTGATTTCAGTCCTGTGGGACTTNTGTTAGCTTTGTAAATAATACTAAAAATGTGTTTAATAAGTAGGAGTGGGAGAGCTTCAAATCAGATAATAAAAAAGCTGAAAAAAGTCCTGAAGGAAAATTTCCACAATCAAGTTGNAAACAACATACAGCCAATAATTTTGTGCTCTGAATTTTTCTTTGCAAATCTTAGCTCCATTTGGTGCTATGAATACAATGTATTTCTCATAATACAAGTGTTATTATCTACATTTTTCTAGGTAAATATTCATAGTAAAACACTGGCATTTGATTTCCCAGTGGCACTTGGTTTTCTGGACACATTCATTCATGAAATCCACTGGTAAAACGTTTCCAGGGGGCCACTTGTGTGTGAGATAGTTGAGCATTAAAAAATTATGAATTTACAGAGTCCTTTTTATCTTACAAAAATTGTTTCATTGTTAGGAACCTATTTCTTGATTACATTTCGTAATTGTGAAAATGAAGCAGACACAAGAATATTCTTGGTACAAAATAGCACAAGAAAGANCATTTTGAGTTGGGTTTTGGTATGTGCCTATAATCGCAGCTATTCGAGAGGCTAAAGCAGGAGGACGGCAAATGCAAGGCCAGCCTGGGCTACACTGGGAGTTGATGAAGAGACTCAACAGTACAACCACAGCAAGGCTGTCTAAAACAAATAGTAAAAAGAACTAGGGATGTTGAACACTTGTCTTGTATGTGCAAAGTCCTGGGTTCAGTCCTTAGTGCTGCTATAAGTAAATAATTCGGCAAATAAATAAATGAGATTGTTTTAAAAGGTTACTTAAAGAAAACTCTTCTTTAGTAGAAGATAGGAAGGAGCAGAATGAGGGCGCCAGGATAAGAATAAGCAAACGCACATTACAGTGGTACCTGTAGGAGATGCAAAATGCTGGGCTTATTGAGGACTCATACTTCTGTGGTCAATTTCCAGCTACTACTATCTTCCTTGACTTTCTGGAAAGGTTTTCATGAGGTGGCTGAAGGTCTGGTGTGGAGATATGTCCATCTCCGTTGTCTCTGAGTGTTCTACACCGCCTCTCACAGTTTTTCCCATAGTTCAACTTCAGATGCCTGTCAAGGAGGAGACAATCCTTTACTGACTGCCTTTTCTTCCCTCTCTTGCTCTTCCNTTTTCTTAGTGTTGCTGGGTCTCCCAGACTACCTTGAATCTCATCCTTGGGCTGTTTCTGGAGTAAATGAAATTGTGGCATTATGATTGTTCAAGAATGAATAACAAAAATCAATTCAAAAAGGTGAGGGGACACAGTCATCACTGCGTGCGTGACGTGGGTAATAGGATGGCAAAGGAAGGTTATATCTATTGCATTCAGACAGTCTATCTATGTATTAGATGAAGGATCATGCAAAATCAGAGAGAAAAATTACATACTCCTTTTGCTTTGGATCTGAATTGTAGAGTGTCATTCCTCTCCCCTGCATCTGTCAATACCTGGCATTTGCTACTTCACATGGTTGAGAGACTGAGGATGGGGGTGGAAGTGAAAACACATTGTCCCTGTTTTCAGCAAGAAACTAATTTGTAAAACAGTATTTCATTATTTAAAGGTACTGTGCACGTAGTGGCAGGTCTGCAATAAATATTTTAATTCCTCTTTCTAAAAATGATTCATTATGATTTCTAAGTTCCATCACAGTGTTCTTTCCTTTCTTTAGACTATCTTCCANCTACATAAAACACGAAGTGACGGATAAACACTTCTTGCTCTGGTTACTTTCCTTAAGTGCTTCAGCGAGTGTCTTCCCTCTTTGTTAGGTTTGCGCAGCCTTAACTGCTTTCTTCAAAGGTTTGAATGCATCATAATGCATGATAAATACTAAATTAACATCCATTATTGCCATATATATGCATCAGGAGCACTATCAAATAACCTATAGGCATTTTTCTGAGTCATCAAGGACAGTAGTTGGAACCTCAACATTTAGTCTATGAATAGGGATTGGTTTCTTCACAATCTATTTTCTTTATCTTCAGCTTTAAACAATTCTGAAATTCCTATCATAATTTCCAACTCTTGGAAGGAAATGCAAACAGTGAAAAGTACCATTTGGATTCATTTTAAAGACTGCAACAAAATGCAAGCTTCCTTCTCATTGTGTGAGAAGCCACAGGTGTTAGGACAGCTAAAGGAACGTCTAGGCAGGAGATTTTACATTTCCCCAGAAATGTTCACACTTGGGGATATGAAAGGCTTGTCTGGTTTTAAAATCAACATTTACAAGTTAAATGTACAGGAAGGATGGCTCAGAGGAGAGAAGAAGGCCAGGGCCATTAGTTGGAAGACAAACCGAGAAGCTGCTTTTATTTCAGAAGTACCCACCTCTCCTTTGATTCTAAACTNCTCTCTTTGATTTTGTTGTTATTGTTGTTTGGGCTGTTTTGTTTTCAGAGGCAATGCCTTGCTATGAAGCCCAGGCTGGCTACCAACTTCCAGTTGTCCTGCCTCAGGCTCCTGATTGCTGAGAACAAGTATATATCNCCACACCCACTCTAGGCTGATGGTAACTGGAATAATTGNGTAGCCTCTCTCCATTATAAAGGCCTGCTCTATAGGAATGGGCAATGCATAAGAGACCGCTGTGGCTCTAGGCAGTTGCTCTGCATCCCTAGGCTACAAAGACAGACTCATGTCTATCATCCAGGATTCTTAAAGAACAGAAGATTCATGTTTTTTCTGTTCCGTCTGGTTTTACTCACTTTGGCAAGGGGCTTCAGAATCACAAACAATTCTGTGGTACATTCCCCTCCATCATTATTTGGGGACATCATTAAAGTCAAACACACAAACATTTTCTCCTCTAACCTGTTCTCCTCTTTGAAAACAAATCCGGTGTGCAAAGCTGCAGCTGCTGACACCAAACAGATGTGTTTCATCAGAGCTCGACTCTGGCACTGCAGGTTCAACCAGCCCTGAATCTACTCTAGGGGCAGAACAGGAATAAATTGCTACATTTACAATAATTTCCTCCCAGAAGGGAAATGATTTTGAATGGAATTGAGTAGAAAATTCACCTTCAGGGACTGGCAGAATATTGACAGCATTAGACATCAAAGTCAACCCTGATACATGGAAAAGTGTTTCCTGAACTTAAAAATGAAAGATAATGTATCCAGGTTCAGTAAACATCATTCCGATCTCTTTTCTAATGCAGGGAAAGGTAAAAGGTACCATTTCCCATTGAGTCAATGTTAAATTCCTTGGGTATGTTAATGGCACTGTGGTTATGTAAGAAAATGTCATTCTTGGGATGTGCATGTTGAATTATTTAAGGATGAGATGTCATGATGTCTGGATCTTACTTTCAAATAACTCTGAAAAAGCTAAGCCACAGCCAGTCACTTGTGGAGGGAGGCAGAGAATAAAGCATCTATGAGAGAGAGAGACAGAGAGGAGAGAGAGAGAGAGAGAGAGAGAGAGAGAGAGAGAGAGAGAGAGAGAGAGAGAGAGAGAGAAAGAGAAATGGAAGAGAGACAGGAGTGCAGCAATTGCTTAGCAGCTGGTAAAACAGGTAAAAATGGTAATTGAGTATTCAAATGCTACTTTTTCAAGTTTCCCGTGGTTTTCTTTTTACCTTTAAACAAAATTCAGAGGAAACTCTTATTGTCCTAATAAAAACAAATAGACCAAACACCAGCAGCATATTTAACTTCTGTCAAAATCATGACAGTATGGTCTTATTGTAATTAAGAATTCATGTAAGTCACTATTATTGCCCTCCCCCCCCACCTTGATCTGCCCTAAAAAAAAAATGCACTTTGATTCTCAGGATCCTAATGAGTCAGCCTAATATAATACACTGGACTTCCAGACAGCTTTTCCTGTCTTTAAAGCACTGATTTTTCATTGAGGCCTGGGCGATCTGAAGGACAATAGTAACACCACCACCATCACCAACAACAGGAGGGTAAAGATTTGGGCCCTCTGCCTTCATATTGAATCTGCTGACCTTTCAGATCCCTGCTTCACTTTGCACACAGCTGTGTCGATCACTTAAGGAGTGCTGTCTCAACACGGTAATACAGAGACGGTTAGTCCACATTGTATAACCTTGCTCCTCCCTGGTAAATGCTGAAACATCGAGATCGGAGCAACTAAGTGCTGAGATCAGTGGTTCAGGCCTATAAGCCCAGCTACTCAGGAGACTGAAGCAGGAGATTGCTAGTTCAATGCTTGCCTGCACTTTAAAGTGAGTTCAAGGCCAACCTGGACAGCTTAGTCAGACCCTCTCAAAATAAAAGGGAGGGTTGCTTTTGTTTGCTTGTTTGTTTATTTATTTTTGGAAGAGTTGGAGATGTAGATCTAAGGCACCACACTTAATCTCCAGGACCCNAAAAGCAACAACAAGAACAAGAACAAGAACAACTTAGATATTTTCAAGATCGGAATAGTGAACCTTGAACCTTATGGGCAGATCCTTTCCATGATGGGAGCCATAGCAGCTGCTGGAGCAGCTGTAACAACCGTTTCGCAGTGAGAAAACTGAGTTACCACCTGAAGCAATGATTACCCTGCAGCTGTAGGATCCCACAAAACCAATTCATGATCCATGAGACCACAGTCTGACCGAGACTGTTTGGCCAGGTACACTTGGCCTCATCCTAATTCTCTGTGCCGTCCTAGGAATGCTTGTCAGTAGCCCAAGGAGAGACCTTGGGATGCTGGGCTTCCTTCTCTTTCCTAGTGTGGCCACACTGAATAATAAATTCTTTTCTGGCTTCATGCCATTCAACATCTTTGATGGACTATTGAGGTGGTGGAATGCAGAGTCTGGTCTGTTAGCCCCTCACCCCCACCCCACTGTCCCCCCACCAGAGGAGTTCTTCAGCTATAGGACTCTGGTAACAATTTCAAATTTTTAATGAGATTAATTTCTCCACTAACTATATGATTGATTTAAATCTAAAGAACACTCTCTACACCATTCCTGGGAACATATTTGTAAGACTCTAAGCCAGCATAGCATGGAGATATGCACATTAATGTTTATTGCTTCATTGTTCACAATAGCCAAAGAAAGAAACAGTCTAGATATCCATCAGCAAATGAATGGGTAAAAAGCATGNTATATATATATATACATATATATATTTATATATATATAAATTCCATATATATATATGGAATTTTATTCAGCTGTAAGATGAATTAAATAATGATATTTGCAAAATAGTGTATTGAAACAGAGATCATTAGGGTAAATAAAATTGGCCACATTCAGAAAGATAAATCCCATGTTTTCAGTCATGTGTGCAATCTAGATTTAAATTTATATATACCTGTACAGATAGAGGGATAGACAGTCTAGGGTATGAAGGTGAAAAGTTGGCTACAAGAACGGAGGGAAAGTCTGAACTGGGAGAATGAGAGGGGATAAGGGAATGTGTGACATAAAGCCCAAGGAGAAACTATGAGGGAGGGGCCTAAAGGGAAACGGGGAGGGTGGTGGGAGAGGGAATGAGAAAAAGGTAGGATGATAAATGCAGAAAACATCTCAATAAAACCTGTTACTACGCGTGCTGATGTAAAGTTGATAAAAATTAAAAGAATNCAATAAGCAAAGGAAGTAATTATAAAACTTAAAGACTTTCTACTACAAAGAATTATCTTCTCAGATTGTCCTATAGCAGGGTTACTCAATGTGATTTATATTCCAGCAATCAATGATTTTGTGTAAGCCTTGATGTTTATGTTTTAAAAACAAACCTCTCATCTTATTTCCTTATAGTTCAAGGAAAACAAAATAGGGAAATATCTTTTCAACAATTTTACAACACTAAGGAATACTATTATGTGATAAGACTGGACAAATAGATAATTTCAAATTGTATACATGTTTATCTAAATTATTTTTAAATAAGATATTAATGTTTATCCATGAATCACAAATGATAATTTATAATCAATTTCAACATTTCNTGGGAATTCAAGGAAGTTCCATAAATTTCAAGGAGAGTTTCCACAAAGAAATCTATTCATATAAGTCTCACAATGAACTGAAGGAAGGGCAATGCAGTCATCCGAACAGAAGACTCATCTAGGAATTGAACTTCCTTAAATAAGTGTACGATATTAGAACTCTTCCTTTTAAGTCCAATTAAAAAGATGTTACATAAACTATTACTCTTTTTATTCAGCAATGTGTAGACAATTTTGGCAAGAAAAGTAAAGCTAGATAAAGATGGAAACCACACGAGGACGCTCAAGTGCAGGAGTGTCATAAATGAGGACACCAAAGTGTCGGGGTGTCACCAATGGCCCACTCAGTAGCAATTCCTCTGCTTTCCATGTTGCTAGGCTTTGTTTCCCTCTAAAGAGATAAACATACCAGATTTGTTTCCTGAACATCTTTGGTTGAGAGACTTTCTGGAAGTAGAATTCCCTTCACTTTTGACCTTCTGATTACCAAAGTCAATGCACTGTTTCTTGGGCACCATCATCTTCCCCACTTCTTTGGAGCAATTTAGATTGTTAAACCATTTGAGGACACCATGTTGATGTAATTTTGTTTTGTGTTTTGCTTTATTCCTACTTCTTTTGCCGATTCCTTTTTCTACTTTATCATAAAAAGAGTTTTACCAAGTTTTATTTACCATGAATGACAACCTTATATACTAGCCTTTCTTGTTGTGTCTTGTTGGTAACCCAGGTTCAGTCAATCAAATTGATAATGCAAATATGCCTTCTGACTTTGCTTTTTATAAATAACTCATCTTAAACCCTTGCTTTCATAGACATGGGCACCAATATCNCTTTTTTTTAACAGTTACTCAAACTTAAATCTTAGCTTTGTCCTTTGTTCCTCTTCTATTTTTTTCTGATTCCAAACAGATCAGCATTTCTTAATCATACCATACAGTTCTTCTACCAAAACAAAATAGTGTTAACTTTTTAAAATGTCTACTAAAACTATCTAATTTAGACTTTCAATGTTACTTAGAGTAGAGTCTTCAGAGGTGGTCTCCAGTGAATCACATTTGATATCCTCATACTTCTCTGGCATTCACCCACATTGAATGTGGGCTAACCTTGTGACTCATACTAACAAAAAGAATATGTCACAGGTGCCAATTAAAGACTAAACTTTACAAGATCAGGAGGATTCTACTTCTTTTCTCTTGAAATATCCAGTTTGAGAAATCTCGAATCTCCTAAGAAGGGCTACTTTCCTGCTAGACAGGGAGTGAGAAACCCAGTTTCCACAGTATCCTTCCCAAGCCCACAGATGAGTCCTACCCCATTCACAGATGAGTCCTACCCCATTCAGCTTCTGACTGTAATACATGAAGGAAAGGAACTGAGAACCATCCCATCAACCCAGAAAATCATGAGAAGAAAATTGACACCATATTTTTTTATGATTAAGGGAAAATTGTTTTATAGTGATAGATTATATAAACCTTGACCTAAATATATATGAAAATGATAATACTTGTAGCCCATTTTAAATGGGCTAGAATGGTGCTCACTTTGCCTATAATTAATTTTCAGCAATTATTTTATAAACACACACTCTCCTATCCCTGTGCCTTCTATGTAAAGGTTTTTGGAATTCAAACATACATTCTTCCAACAAATTCTGTTCTACCTGTCTTCTGTAGACTGGTATCCACTCAGAGCAGGGAAAAATAAGCAGATAATAAATTAATTCACCTTAAACAGATTAAGAAATACACCTTTAGAAGACTGACTATAAAGTATTGCCTGTATCATAGGCAATTGCTTGGGAGAGGTGGGAGGAGTCTCGGAGGAAGTATGTTTATGGTTAGGGTAAGTTTTCCTGAACACAGTGTTATGTATTTCATTCATACCTTGTGAAGGAATTAAATCCAGAATAACTGGTGTACAGTTTTGGGATCTTAGTGTGAACTGCTGTGCACTTAATATCCAGCTGTGCAATCTCTAGTATGCAAATCAAGGTTGTGCAAATAAGAGCAGGATTGGCCAATAGTGCTGGCTTGCAGCTCTGTGATATTAGATTACAGAATTCCTGCTACTTAGCAGTTTTAGTCTTCTGGTATATGTTTGTGAAAATTACTTAATGGGACTGGTTCCACTTACTGATATTATANTTTATTTTTCTGTTGCTGTGATAAACACCACAACCAAAGCCACTTGGGTAGGAAAGGGTTTATTTCACTGTATAAATTACAGTCCATCATGGAGGGAAGTCAAGGCAGAAACTCAAGGCAAGAGCTTGAAGCAGAAACCGTGGAGAAACACTGTTTACTGACATGCTCCTATTCTCACATTCAGCTATATTTTTTAAAGTAACTTTTATTTTTGATATTATAATATAGTCACATCATTTTCTCATCCCCCCCCCGCTGCAAACTTTCCCACATACCCCTCCTTGCTCTCTTTCAAACTCATTGCCTCTTTATTAATCAATTGTTATCATATGCACATGTATATGGCATATATGTATATGTTCTTTTTTTGTTAGTAACTTTTTTATTAAGAAATTTTTTTATTCATTTTACATACCAATCAAAGATCCCCTCTTCCCTCCTCCCACCCTTCCAGTATCCCCCTCCCAACCCACCCCCCATATATATGCTCTGAAACACAACCTATTTAGTCTGTATAATGTTACAAGTATGGATGTTTTCAGGGCTGATCGTTGATATTGGATAACCAGTCAGTATGCTGCCACTCTCAGCATCCCTTGGTTGTCTGTAGTTCTTTATGTGGGGTTGAGGCCTCCTGGCCTTTCCCCTGTCCACTTAACATGTTTGCTGTTGTCTTTGCTCACCTCATATTTAGGCAGTATTTTTGGTGAGATGTTATGCTGCTTCTGACATTCCTAGGAAACACAATCTCACAGCAAACTCACTGTTCCTCTAGCTCTTACAATTGTTCTGACTTCTCTTCCACAATGATCCCTGAGCCTTAGATGCAGAAGTTATACTGTAGATTTTTTCAGTTGGGACTGGGCTCCACAACTCTGTATTTTGATTGTCACTGGTTTTCTGTAATGGTTTCCATCTGTTGCATACAGAAATTTTCCTGATAAGGGGTGAGGACTACACTTATCTGTGGGTATAAGGACAAGCACTGTGCAAATAACCATTCTACCAAAAGCTATTTACAGACTCAATAAAGCCCAATCAAAATTCTCATCTTATTCTTTACAGAAATAGAAAAAAATATCCTAAAATTTCTTGAGCATAAAGGACAATGGTGGAAGGATTACTATTCCAGATCTCAAGATATATAACAGAGCCTCAGTGATAAAAAACAGTATGGCACTGGCACAAGAACAGATATGTAGACCNATGGAACAAAATTGAAGACTCAAACATAAATACACCACTTATGATTTGACAAAACTGCCAAAAACATATCCTGAAGAAAAGAAAGCATCTTCAACAAGTGGTTCTGGGAAAATTGGATGTCCACATACAGAATAATGAAATTAGAACCCTGTCTATCACCCTGTACAAAAATGAACTCTAATCATTGGAACAAAATCCTAACTCCAAATGGATCAAGGACCTAAACATGAAACCTAAAACATAGGCAGTACCCTATGTATACAAATGTAAAAAAGGTCTTTCTGAATAGGACTCAATTTGTTCAAGAATTAAGGCCAACAATTGACCAATGAGACTTCATAAAACTTAAAAGCTTCTGCACAGCTAAAGAAATAACCAACCAGGAGAAGAGGAAGCCCACAGAATGGGAGAGAATCTTTGCCCATTATACATATGAGAGAGGGTTGATATCCAGAATATGTAAGTATACTTCAAGAAACAAAGAATGAGGAAAACGGAAGATCCATTCACAAAATGAGCCTGGATCATCTACTTTTCATATGCAGTTCATGCTTACTTGCTTAGGGATGGTAGCGCCCACAGTGAGCTGGGCTATCCTGCTTTAATTAGCAGTGAAGACAATGCCCTACAGACATGCCCATAGGCTAATCTGATGGAGATGATTCTTCAATTGAAACTTCTTCCTAGGTGTGTCAAGTCAATGACCAAGATTAACCATCACAATTTGTTACTAGAGGCTTTCCTTCTGCAACATCCTGACATAGATTCTCTTGCAAAAAATTTAAGAGGTCTTATCCATCAGTTGTNTCACCAATCTTTTCCTTGTCAATTATTTCATTGATTTAATTTTTTTATTATTATTTTTGTCATTATTATTATTTTGAAAAACAACTCTCTATCAAAATAGTTCTCATTTTACTGTATGTCCTTTGGAAAGAGTAGGGTTATTTGCTGAAGTAGAGTATGAATCTTTATTGAAGATCTAATTATTCAGGCTAAATTTTTTTTGTGGAACTTAAGACAAAGTAATGGAAGACTGTTGAGATAATCTTAATGTTAGGTAGCTAGACAGAGATAGGTAGTCTTTGAGGCCATTTAGGATAGACCTTCCCTCAGGGCTGACTTTGAACTCCATATCTCACTCCTTTGTAACACTGGAAAGATGATATTACTCCTCCTCTGTGGGTATCCTGGTCAAATGAATGGTATACTTCAAGCCCTGACATGACATTCTGATCTAATATATACATTACATACTGTTGTTTCCTCCATTAAGAGTTAAATCCAATTGGGCTTGTAAATCACCTTTCCAGAAGTCCAACTCCCTGGAAACCTTATATACCGGAAGATTTGCTAAGAAGATGGGAAGAACAGCTATTCCCTCTGATGNAGTAACACTATTCTCCACAGAAGGCCTTTCCTTAGTACAGTCACTTAGAGAGCTTAACTCGTGACAGCACTATTAAGCCTGACTGCTTCTCTGACTTAGAACTCAGAAAATGTAACTTTTCCTTTTCCATCTTTCTATAGTACTTTCTTTAAAAGACTGGACAAAGTCTAGGCATCATTCCCTAGAACTTTAGACTTTTTCTAAAGTCCTCATTTCATTCTGCCATACAGCTGCTCACCAACCTCCATTGCTGAGTAGGGCAGNTTTCCTAGACCCTGTGCTGTTTGAATGAGAAAAGTCCTCCATGAACTCAGGCATTGGAAAGTTTAACTCCTAGTCAGTGGTGCTACTTGGGGCAGCTTAGAAGGTGTGACCTTTCTGGAAGAAACATGTCACCATGGAGAGGCTTTAAGTGTATATATAGCATTGCTCAACTGACTTCCAGTATGATTTCCTTTCTTCCTATTTGCATTTAAAGATGTGATCTCTCAGTTTCCTTCTCCAGTTTTCATGCCTCCACACCATNATGGACTCTTATCCCTCTAGAACCATAAGCCAAAATAGACTCTTTAGTGATGGAGATATTGTTCTGTATGCTGTGAATATGTGTTGCTCTGATTGATTGATAAATAAAATGCTGATTGGCCAGTAGCCAGGCAGGAAGTATAGGCGGGATGAACAAACAAGGAGAATTCTGGGAAGAGGAAGGCTGAGTCAGGAGACGCCAGCCGCAGCAGAAGGAACAACATGCCTGCAGACTGGTAAAGCCACAGAATATGTGGCAAAACATAGATTAATAAAAATGGGCTGAATTTAAGTATAAGAGCTAGTCAGTAATATGCCTGAGCTAATGGCCAATTAGTTGTAATTAATATAAGCTTTTGAGTTACTAATTTATAAGTGACTGCGGGACCTCTGGGTGGGCCTGGCGGGACCCAGACAAAACATTCTCCTACACTTTAGTCTATAAGTTTCTTTTGGTCCTGATCAGACATTATCTTAAAGGCATTCCTTTCTCTCTTCCTCTCCCACATGCCCCTGCTAGTGGCAGCTGCCAGGATTTTCAGCTTTCTTGCCCTGTTTTATTCTTTACCCCCAACTCTCATAAAATTGTTCTTGGGTTTCCTTTTGTTCATTTCTAAATTCTTTTATTAATGAGACTATGGTGGTTTGAATGAGAATAGCTACCATAGGCTCATGTATTTGAATACTTGGTCCCCAACAGGTGGGACTGTTTGGGAAGGATTAGGATGCGTTGCCCTGTTGGAGGAGGTGCTGGGGGCAGGCTTTGAATTTCAAAAGCCCANACCATTCCCAGTCAGCTCCCTCTGCCTTGTGCTTGTGGATCAGGATGTGAACTCTCAGCTACTACCTGAGCACCATGCTTGCCTGCTTGCTGCCATGCTCCCCACCACAACAGTCATAGACTCAATCTCTGCAACTGTAACCTCCAGTAAACTCTTTATTCTATAAGTTGCCTTGGCCATGATTTCTTATCACAGCAATAGCAAAGTAACTAAGACAGGGACTAAGAACCCAAAAGGGAAACCCAATTTCCCAGGTATCATTAGGATCTGACTGACAGAAATGGAGGAATTGCCTTGAAGAGTCAGATAAATTTTCAAGATTAATTTCANATTATATTTTTAAGATAAGCCATCATATTTATCAACTACCTAGAAGTAGTTTTCTTATATTCTTTCCAACTGACTTACTAAGTCATCAAACTGCTTGACCCAAATTAGAGTCAACTTGGAAGAGGGAACTTCAACTGAGAAATGGCCTNCATTAGATTGGCATGTGGGCATGTCTGTTAGGAATTTTCTTGATTAATGATTGATGTGAGAGGGCCATCCCACTATAGGGGAGCTGTCACTTTGGGGAAGGTGGTCCTGGGTTGCATAAGAAAGAAAAATGAGTAATCTATGGAAAGCAAGCCAGTAAGCAGCTTTCTTCCATGGTCTCTGCTTTAGATCCTGCCCCCAGATTCCAGTTTGAGTGCTTAGCCTAACCTCCCTGAATGGTGGCCTGTAATGTGAAAGTGTAAGCCAAATAAACTCTTTCCTCCCCAGGTTGCTATTGCTCAGCATTTTATAGCAACAGAAATTAGGCTATAACACATAACTTCTAATAGCTCCCATTTTACTTATGGCTTTCAAGAGCATTCCATACCCTGGAGAATGGCAGTCTTTACCCTTCCCTCAGTCTCCACTTATATTTTAGAGACCGTAGTTACAAAGCAAAGAACAAATTGCTTGTTTTTACCTCTGAGGCTTCTTATTGAAANATGTTAAAAACTGTAGTAAAATACAGCATTAAAAACCAAGCTTAATGACAAATATAAATAGATGTCCATTTATTACTTCATGGATCAAACAAGACCCATGAATTTAAAATATAGTGTAAGATACCTCCCAAACGATATACGATAAGAATCTGAAACATGAAATTGTAGTTTTATAATAATTATTTGTGGGAAAAATTGCATAAGCATCAATAAAACAGCTGTTGACACCTCCCAACCCATAATAAGCTGCATTATTGCAGAGCAGCCAGAATGAGTAGGAACTTAATAAGTGCTATCCCTGATAATAAATTAACATCATATTTTGAATATGCACAATTTTTTTTTGCTTGACCCAAGCAAAAAAATATTGCACTTTCCCCATGGAATATTTTTCCTGGTACTAAAACAAACGAAGTCATCATTTGAGTCTCCTCACGTGGCACCAGGNTCAGCCTTAGGTAACAAGCCTCCACATGAAATCCATTTGCTGACTCTAACTTGGCACAGTATCTGCCTCTTACTAGAGCTTGCTATAAATGCAGACCCTCAGGCCCCCATCAGAGGTGCTCAGTCTGAATCTGCATTTACCAAGATGCCAGGGGAGACTGGCTCCCACATTAAAGTTTGAGAAGCCCTGCTCTAGTTCATCTCACTTGTTGGTTTTCTCTTTTGATCTACTTCCCTACAGGGTGTTCTTGCTGGATAAATCGTTCTTTGTAAGGGGCAAGTAGGCACGTGGATATTTTACAGGCAGAACAATATGTCCATAACCTACGCTTGCTGTTACTTTCTTCTTCTAACGTGGTACCCATCAATGCCTTCCGTGAGTCATCAAGCATGCTGGCCTGATTCAGGGCAAACGAAAAGATTTTCATCTCTCTGTGATGTTTCATCCTCTTTTCACTAGAGCACAGAGAAAAAAGAAGTCAGGGTTGGCTGCTTCTACTCTTCCTTGCCAACTTCCCTCTCCCCCGCTGCCTTCAGAAATGAGGGCAATTAACACCCTGGGTGAGTTCAAAGAAAGCCCACCAGTATTTCTATCCATTTGCAAAATTGCCACAGACCCTTCCCACTTCTCACAGAGTCTTNGCAGCCTCACACAAAACACTCTGCATTGCCATAGAAATTGCTGAGTTTCCAGGGTAAGACACACCTCTCAGAATATTTTGGAAATGTATATATAAGAGCATATCCTGAGTTGTCCTGATAAGCTAAGGTGTATGCAAAACATCGTAGACCTTAATTTCCCTTGATTTCTTTGAATACCACTGTAGAACAACAACAACTCCCCCGCCCCCATCAGGAAATTTGCATGGTTCTGGGTTCTGGTGTGGAGCATAAACTCCTGTAAGAGCAATCCTCCTGTAAATAACATTTAGCCCTGGCTAAATCCCAAAAATAACTAGAGGAAAACCCAGAAGGGCTCTAGAGACATCTAGGGCAATCTGACAACTAAAATGTAGGCATATCGACATAAAATGTAGTGATGTTGAAATGTAAGCCACAGAGGTTCACAGAGTTCTTGTGTCTTCTCAGATTTGCTCTGTGGTTAGGCACTAAAACTAGTGCTAAAACTAGGAGTATTTTGTTTTTTTTAAATAAAGCTATTCACTCCCCCCACCCCCAGAGGAATCAGAGTAAAGAGCCTCTGTGTAATCAGTAAAAGATGGTAATGGGGATAATGACTCCGAGGATNGAGAGGCAGAGAAGGGAAGCACTGGTTAATCTACAGGAGACCAAGTATTTCCACCCTCAAAGAATCATCCTACTGTACTTCCCAATCTCTTACTAGACCTTTATATGGTAAAAATCCTTTTGAAGTTTTCTAAGCATATTAGCCAATAAACAGAAATAATTTTCACACTATTTTAATTATGTTGAATTCTCCTAGAATTCACTTTCATAAAAGTCAGGGAATGATTATATTTTTGCAATGATTTGTTTTCAGAAATTAGTAAGAGTTCCAAGTGATTTTATTAATAAATGTCATGGGCAGCAATGCTTCTATGGTGGTTTGAATCAATATAGAGCATACCTATATCTACCATGCATCTATATATTTATATAAGCTAGTATATATAATATATATTATACATAATACCTTAGTTATCTTGACAAATAATTGTGCCCAACTATTTACATACAGAAATTATTTACCATACATTATCTTTCTTTTATTGCTCCATGTACTATATAAGTAGGGGATTTTCAAATCCACTTTTTTAACATGGAGTATAGGTGAATTACATTTAGGAGGTTGACAAGGACATTACATGATGTATTGCTAGATATGATAGAGTTCCAAATCCATTGATCTAGGAGGAAGGCAAGTATACAGATGACCACAAAAGCGTGAGAAACAAGTTAAATGAAGACCTTGGCATGAAACAGTAGACTGACTATATTTATGTTCCTACTGCAGCTGTAACAAAACACTGCACATTTAGCATTGTAAAACATTACAAACATTATGATCTTGTAGTTATAGAGATCCAGAATTCTGTGAAGGGGTTAAATGTGCATAAGAAGTCTTGGCAGGGTCTCAGTCCCTCTAGAACCTATGGGAGAGTGTTCATTTCCTTGACCTCAGCTTCGACTGTCTGCCTGTATCCTTTGGTGTGTGTTCCCTTCTGTGTTGAAGTATAACCATACTGGCTGTCAAACTACTGAAACAATAGACCCCAAGAAATTGGAATTTCCCAAGAGTCTCATGCTGAGAGAAGGAAAAAGTTGAAGCCTGGTGCCAGCCAGAACTGGAACTCATTTCTTAGGAAGAGATTTAGGGAGACTCTGGCAGTCAGCCCACTTGCAGAAGAGAGGACCTAAGACAATGAATGGTAGGTCAGTGGTGGATGGGACTGTATGATGGCAGGTCAGTGGTGGATGGGACCATACTGTACAATGGCAGGTCAGTGGTGGATGGGACCATACTGTATCAGGATGACTTAGTCATGCACACTTCTTTCCCTCTTTGTACACCTAAGCCTCCTGCAGGATCCAGTGTGGATTTAGGGAAACACTGGACCTCCTCCTTTGTTCCTTTTCCCAATGTGGCAACAAGGAGTAGATCTTTTTTCACTATTACTCATGTGTTTAAAGATGGGAGAAAAGTGAATAGAGCTTGGAATAGAAAGTTTTATCAGACTGAAGAAACTTGGGGCAAATAGGGAAGAAAAGCATGAGAAAACAAAACAAACAAAAACAAACAAAGAAAAACCATGTTGGAGGACAAGGAGCCCATTCCTGCACCTCATTCACAAGGACCGAGAACTGGGTCACAGGCAACTCTGCTCAGGAAAGAAGGAGATTCAGTAGCTGGTTTCCTTGCACATGTGGCATCATATTAAGAAATCCCAAGGAGGACAATAGTCCAACCCTATGAGTAATACAGACACATCAGTGCANATGGGCAGAGGTGGAGCAAAATGGAGTCACAGTAAAGGTTAGAGAGANTATGAACCCAGATAATATTCTCTAAGAAAGTCTGTCTGCTTATTTTTGTTTTATTTTCCAGTAATTGTCTTACCTTCAGCTGGAAGCCCTTAAATGACAGAGCATGGGTTTTTGAGCTGATTATTTAAATTTTATAGGCTGATGGTCACATACCAGGTCACAACAATTCTCAAGACAAAAAAGAAAAAGAAAAAAGGAAAAAGAAAGAGGTTAGTTCTCAGAAACTTTATAAAATAAATGTAGGAAAGGTCTATGTCACTCAAACTTCATCCTAGTTCATGGAAATTCACCTTGAGAAACTTAATTTTACTCCTGTGAGCCCCAAAATGAGTTGCTTTTTTATCATTTGATTTTGAAATATTTTAATTAATTGATGCTACAATTCTCCAAAGGGTTCTTTTTCTATCCCTTCTGTCTATGACAAAATTAAAATGAGAAAATTAGTTCTTGGTAGACAATTTGTATTAATTTGGGGTCTAGAGAGGTGGATGGCTCAGTGGTTAGGAGCAATTGTTGCTCTTGCAGAGTACTCAGGTTCTGTTCCCAGTATCNACATAGTGNTTCCCAAGCACCTGTAACTCCAGTTCCAAGTAATCTGGTGCCCTCTTCTGACCTCCATGNGCACCAGGCATGCATGTGGTGCATGTACATAGATGGAGGTAAAACACTCATACACAAAATTAAAATAAATAAATTTTAAAATATTTAAAGACACTATTGACTCTAAAATACAAGTTGGCTGCCAGAATCCATCCCNCTTTCCTCCCTTTTTCTTTCTTGCCCTCCCTCCCTCATGTTCCCCCTTCTTCTCTTCTACCCTGTCTTTCCTCCTTCCTTCGTCCCCTCCCTTCCCCTTCCCTTGCTTTTTTGTTGCTGTTGTTGTTTCCCTTCTTCTACTTTGTAAAGTTTCCCTCTAATTTACTTTTATTCTGACTAAAATAATAATTCCTCTTACAGAAAAGGAATCTTGGGCCTCATGAGCATCATTTTGTCTTTTGATTGTCAACCTTGTAGTCATCCTTGACTCACTCCACTTCATTCAATAAAATGGCGTTATGAGGGCAAGTGCAATGTCAATGACCGAAGATTTTTGAAGTGTAGCTCTTGGAATAGAAGTAACGTCATCTGAGAATGTGATGGACATGCAAATTTCAGACCTACCTCAGATTTACTGGATTAGAAATATAGAGTGAGGTCCAGCCTCCTGTCCTTGGATTAATATTGATGAGCACAAACATTAGGGTTTTTCTCACCACTATGAATATTACTAGGAAATCAATATTCCCTTTTGTGAGTTCTTAGTCTCCTTAATAAAAAAAAATTTCAATGGTCATTTTATTGGTATTTGAAAAACAACAACAGGGAAGTCAATTTGAGCATCCTGGCAGCTGCCAAGAGGAAGGAGATGAAGAGTAAGAGAGAAAAATCATGCCTTATAAATTAGGTGTGGAGGTCAGCCGGTAGGTGTAGAGAGGATTAGGTCTTCAGAAAAGCAGTGAGAGCCCAGGATGTCAGAGAAACATGCTTAGGCTTTTCACCAGTGTCTCAAAAAGATATTAAAAAATAAAGGAAAAAGGAAAGTTATGTTTTTTGAATTAGAATTCAGAAAAGTGAGCAGGCTTAGCAGTGAAGGTCTGNAGACAGATGTATCAAGGAAGGAGTGGAGGGGTTCCAGGACTCATAAGAGGATAATTATTCCTCTCATCTTCTTAGCATGTCTTTAGTTGAATCTGCTTTCCTGAGGCACAGTGTCCTGGCCAGGTGATTGACAGCCCCAGCTGGATTAACCCTTAAGGTAGGAGACAATAGCATGCNGTAGCCTAATAAATAGTACAGTCTGGAATATCATATTCTCACTAGGGCCAGAGGAAGAACTCATATTCCATTCTTCTGACCCAGGAGAGGCAGCTTTCCTCTAATGTGCCTCAAGGAAGCTCTGACACCTCCATATTTTTCTATGGTATTTTTAATCATAGGGATGAAGAGATGTGATTCTTCTCTTTCTATCATTATCAGTGAAATAGAAAGTGTAGTCTAAAGCTGATGTGAACAAGGGGTCCATCCTCAATGGCCTTTAAGTCGGTTAATACCTGTCTAGCTATATAATACGATGAAATATATGACAGAAAGCAATCAAGAAAGGAAGGATTTATTTTGGCTCACAGTTTGAATAAATCATGGCAGGGAAGGAATCCCAGTTGGGGCTTGAGGCAGTTGGTCA
>LZPO01088204.1:10184-29067 GCA_001675575.1 Neotoma lepida | reverse complement strand
GTTGGGAAAGTTTTCTTCTATGATTTTGTTGAATATATTTTCTGTGCCTTTGTGTTGGTATTCTTCTTCTTCTATCTCTATTATTCTTAGGTTTGGTCTTTTCATGGTGTCTCAAATTTCCTGGACATTTTGTGTTATGATGTTTTTGGTTTTAGTGTTTTCTTTGACTGACGAATCTATTTTCTCTATTGTGTCTACAACATCATAGACTCTGTTCTATCTCTTGCACTCTGTTGTTTATGCATGCATCTGTAGTTCCTGTTCATTTACTCAGATTTTCCATATCCAGCATTCCCTCTGATTGAGTCTTCTTTATTGTCTCGATTGCTGTTTTCAAATCTTGATCTGTTTCCTTCATCTGTTTAATTGCTTTTTCTTGGCTTTCTTTGATTTCTTCCAATATTTTGTTTGTATTTTTTTTCATTTCCTCTTTAATGGAATTTTTCATTTCCTCTTTAAGGGAATTATTGATTTCCTCTTTAGGGGACTCTATCATCTTAACTTCATTTTTAAGGATGATTTCTTCTGTTTCTTCTGCACTGGGATGTTCAGGTCTTGCTGATGTAGAATCACTAGGTTCTGATAGGGTCATATTTGTCTTTATGTTGTTGACTGTATTTTTGTACTGGCGTCTACCGATTTCTTCCTCCACTCCATGCAGGCAATGTCTGTGTCTGCAGGGGGCCTCTCTTGGTCTGATCGATACTCTTGGTCCAATGGGAGCTCTAGGTCTAATTAGGGCTCTTGGTGCAATCAGTGCTGATGGAATCTGTGTCTCAGGGAGCAGCTTTTAGTCCAATCGGCCCTAGCAGTCTCTGTCTCTTGGTCCAATCGGCGCTGGTAGGCTCTATCTCAGGGAGCAGTTGCAGTCCGAGGGAGGGTGAAGTTTGGGGGAGGTGGGGTTCGAGGGTTACAGGATTTGGTGGGAGATGGTGGTGGTCCAAGCTGTCTGCAGGAGACCTGCCTACTGGCCTGAAACTGGGACTGCAATGGGCGGTGAAGTAGGGGCACAGGGTTGTGGCCCTGGACTCAAAGCCGAGGGGCTGGGGTGTTCGGCTATGTGGATAGAGACTCACCTCTTGGTCCCAATGGGCGCTGGTAGGCTCTGTCTCAGGTGCTGTTTTTACTTTCAACCACCACAAACCAACAAATTTTTCAGGCTTATGTATGAGTACAAACTGGCAACAATTTTAACCATATTTAATTATTCATTTTAAATTATATTTAAAAATAAAAATAGTGAAATCATATTATAATATATTACACCGTTTGTGTAAAGGAGCATTTAGTTGTATCATTATTTTTAACAATTAAATATTATAAACTACTAAATTAAATACTTACATGTTAGCATCAATGCAGATTAGTGTTTGTAAAGATAACACCAAGCTCTGAATAGTAGTGAACTCTAGAAAGTAGAATTAGTTAGGTCAGGGAGTCTTATCCAACATTGTACATTCCTGTATTATTTAAAGTTTTTCAACCACCTTGCTCTACCTTTTAAACTTCTGTAAAGATTCACTCTCCCTTCTCCACCCCCCATCACAAAAGAAAAAACTAGTATGCTGTCATATTAAGGTAACAAAATAAAGATGTCAAAATTCTTATATTTTTTCTTCATTTCTANTCCCAAATACTTTCTAGGAGTTCATTAATACATATTTAAAGAATTCCCATACACACATACACAAAGAAATACATATAATTTTGGGGGGTGGTTCACTGGTTAAGAGCACTTGATATTTTTCGAGAGCACCCAAGTCCAGTTCCCAGCACTCATGTCAGATGGCTCACACTGCTGTAACTCCAGCCCCAGGGGATACAGTACCCTCTTTTGGTCTCCATAGATGCTCTCTTACATATAGCATATACACAGACAGACACACAGACACAGACAATCTCTCTCTCTTTTACACACACACACACACACACACACACACACACACACACAAATCTTTTAACATTAAAAACTGAGGAGAATCCATCAAGATGATTCAGTGGGTCAGTGTCACCAAGCTTGACAACTTGAATTTCGTCACCAAGACCCACATGGTGGAAAGAGAAAACGAACTCTCAAAAGTTGTCCTCTGATCTCAAATACATGCACCTCCCCACAAACAAATAAATACAAACTAAACAAATCAAATTAAGAACCTCTGTCATTTCTTATGTAAAAACACATAGAATTAATTTTTACTATAACTTAAATATTGAAAATATACTACTTATTCTTCCTAGTAATATTCATAGAAATATATTTTAGATCTTTCTCTTCTACAGTAAGAAGAAGTATGTGGGACTACACCTAGGTGTGTCTTTAACATCTCCCACAGAGAATAGCAGATTATGACCATATTCACCATTTAAAAGTGAAGTCAACTTTAAAACAGAATTGTACTTCAGCCCCAACTTGAAAGAACTTTCTCATCTCAGATGGAATCTCAATTCTCAGACAGAGAGACAGACATAAAAACAGACAGATACATAATAGATAATAGATATCTTCAAAGCCTTCCTTAGTAATACATTTTGAAACTTTAATAAGATTTGCTACAATCTTATATAAATCCTTAATCTGTCATCTCAAACTGATTTGCATACTCTTGACATAATCTCAAGAAACCTGAACACTGTCACATTCACAGATACATATATATGGGTGTTGTAGAATATTATTTTAAGGTGTGTTACTTTTGTTTATGTTGCATTTGTTTAACTCTGTGAAGCTGTGTTATTTTGCCTGTCTAAAACACCTGATGGTCTAATAAAGAACTGAACAGCTAATAGCAAGGCAGGAGAAAGGATAGGCAGGGCTGGCAGGCAGAGAGGATATATAAAAGGAGAAATCTGGGAGAAAAAGAAGAGTGGTCAGAGAAGGAGGAGGACTCCAGGGGTCAGTCACCCAGCTATACAGCAAGCCATGGAGTAAGAGTAAGATTTACAGAAGAGGGTTGGGCGGTGGTGGTGCACGCCTTTAATCCCAGCACTCTGGGAGGCAGAGGCAGGTGTATCTCTGTGAGTTTGAGGCCAGCCTGGGCTATGGAGTGAGTTCCAGGAAAGGCGCCAAAGCTACACAGAGGAAACCCTGTCTCGAAAAACCAAATATATATATATATATATATATATATACATATATATATACATATACATATATATATATATGTATTTACAGAAGAGAATGGGAAAAGCCCAGAAGCAAAAGACATACAGGATAATTTAAAGTTAAGGAAAGCTGGCAAGAAATGAGCTGAGCTAAGGCCAGGCATTTATAATTTAGAATAAGCCTCCGTGTATGATTTATTTGGGAGCTAGGAGGTGGACCCCTCAAAAGAATAAAAAAAACAAGCAACAATATATGGGAAAGAACGCCTCTCCCCAACAGCCATGCTAAGGCTTTGTTTTATGATACAGGGGCTTGAACCATTAGACTATTCCTTGTCCATTGAGCAGTTATCCCTAAATCTTATTTTTAAGTTTTATCTTGAGACACGGTCTTACTAGGTTTCCCAGGGTGGCCTTGGACTCACTGTAGCCCAAGTAGACCTAAAGTTTTATCCACCTCCCTGACCTCCCAAATAGCTGAAATTATGGGCTTGCGCCATTGGGCCTGGAAGGCCAATGGATTAACATCACCACTGCAGGAGTAGGTTCATTACTTGATATAAAAATATGAAATATAGATATGATAGGATAAAAAGGTGGATTGTTAAACCTACTTTTAAAAAACAACTTGTTTAAAATGTTTTATATTGGTATAGATTTTAGTTTATTGATAAAAATTTAAAGTTAATTTTGTTATACTGTATATATATATACATATATATATTTCTACTCTTGTTTAAGGTATTATGTTTGTTTAACTCATTTAAATTGTAATAGATAATTAAAAAATACAGATTAATAATTACCCTTCATAGTCATGTTATAGTCATGTTAGTTAAGTTTTCTAGATACACATAAATACATTTCAATTAGATAGGTAATCTTCAAACACTTCAAAGACCTACAAAATATGGAATTTAAAATGTTTTAAAAACTTTCTGGACAGTGAGACACATCTGCTCCTGGCAGCACCAATTTACTTCAAAGAGAAAGATGGGTGTCAAAGACACTCCATATGGAGTTTATCTTCTTGACAAAAATAGCCATTTGGACAAAAAAAACTGCTCTTGCCTGGACTGCTTAAAAAAAATGTTATATCGACTAGACATGCAGGACCCATGGAAAGGTGACCACTAAACTTTACAGGACAAGATGGTCCTTCAGGTTCCTGCTTCACAGACGAGACTACAAGACATTCTACAAGACACAAAAAAAGTGACTAAAAAACTCAAGGCCTATAGGCTAAAGATGGATGCCCCAAAGTAACAAAAAAACTTTGGATGACTGTCCAGACAGCCAGATGTCTCTATGATTCTAGATTTTTAAAAGTTGCTTACAATATTCTTCCTGTTTACTTAGGTAGTATTATATCCTCCTGAGGTCTTTGATGTAGTTAAAGACTAGATAGTTATAATTATAGTTTTCCTTAGTTATAATAAAAAATAAATTAGATATAAAACTTCAGACTCAAAAATATAAAATAGATAAAATATTTTCTTTAATTCTGCCAAATACAAATAGATATTGTAACTGTAATTCTTACTAGATAACTGTTTTGTTTTATGTAATTTTACTATGTTAAAGTTAAAACCTTCCTTTTAAATAAAAAAAAAGAAAAAATGATAAAAATGTCTTTCCAAAAATGTGTTGCTCTGATTGGTTGATAAATAAAACTGTTTGGCCAATAGTGAGACAAAATAAGGTTAGGCGGGACATTCTAACTAGGGAGAAAAAAAAAAGAAACAGAGCTGGACAGATGCCATCCTGTTGTCCAGAGAACAGCACCTAACGACACACAGATAAAGTCAAGTGGAACATATGGCAACAAAGATTTATAAAATGGGTTAATTTAAGATATAAGAGCTAGCTAACGAAAAGCCTGCCATGGCCATAGTTTAAAAATAATATAAGCCTCTGTGTGTTTACTTGGATCTAAGGGGCCATGAGAGCCAGGAGGGACCGGACAAACTTTCGCCTACAGTTATTGTCAGAGAGGTCATGTTATAAACACCATTTGTCCCCCACTTGCTCTCTTGGCTTTTCCCTCTTGCTTTCTATTCTCTACTAGGAAGGGATGCAGCAGAAATGTCCTCACAGAGGCTCACAACTGATAACAACTTCCCAGCCTCCTCCCAGAGCTGTAAAATAAGCCAACAAATACATAAATCTGTTCCCTTTTACCTAATTACTTGGGCTCAGCTATCCTGTTTAGAATAGCAGAAAATAGACTAAAAGACCCAAGAAAGAAGAAGGAGAAGAAGGAGAAGGAGAAGAAAAAGAAGAAGGAGAAGGAGAAGAAAAAGAAGAAGGAGAAGGAGGTGAAGGAGGAGGAGGAAGAGGAGAAGAAGGAGGAGGAGGAGGAGAAGGAGAAGGAGAAGGAGAAGGAGAAAGTCTATTAAGTTGATGTTCCTACCCTTTGAATATTTAGGGGATGTGAAGCTTTGGACCCTGAACGTCCTCCAAAGGCTTGTCTGTTGAAAGTTTAGTCTCCACCTGGTGGCTATATAGGGAGGTGGTGGAACTTCAGGAAGAAGAATGTAGCTAGAAGTAGGTCATAGGTGGCATGGCCTTACTGGGACCCTGGACCCTCCCTCTATGTCTTCTGCTTTCTGGCCATTAGGAGGCAAATAGCTTCCATTGCCCATGCTCCTGGTACCCTGAGGTTCTGCCTCACCAAAGTCCTAAGAACAACAGATGTTGCCACAGACCGAAACCTCTGAAAAGAGCCAGAATAAACATTTCCTCCCATTGAAGTGTTTTCCTCAGTATTTTGTCATGATGACATGTTGACTCACACAGCTGATGAGTACCTAGGTCATGTTATAAGTTAAACATTCTTATTTATCTTCTTTTCTTGAGATGTTTAGATCTGAAGATGGAACTGTTGGAATTTGTTCACATGTAAATATTTCCCAATGTTTTTATTAAATTCATTTTGGAAAGTCTATTTTGAAGGCAACAGAAATATGCTTTAAATAAATCATATTTTAAAATAGTTTACTTCTTTAATCTTAGGATAGTGTATTTACCAAAGAAAATATGTACTTTCAAGTAAACTCTCATTAATGTTGTAATCAATGCCAATTTGAACTACCTAACATGGAAAAGACTCTCCCTACTCAGTGATCCCAGAGATGAAGGCAAATGGTCACTCTGGATCAGGAAAATGTTCCAGTCTGGACAGAACACATATCTCCCAAATGGCCCATTACAATGTTTGGTAGCTAACTGAGGCCGAACAAGAACATACAGAAGTAATAATGAGTCTTTTGATTTCTGAGCTTTTTCCCACACTATGAAGATACTTTATTTTCTTTACTAAAAATCAAATACTGAGGAATGGTGTTAAGGGCAGATCCCAAATTTTAAAAGCTATCTCCAAGGCAGAAAGCAGTTTTTAAATTTATCTGAAACCTAAAGTAAAAATCCTGCAAGAAAATATGAGCCCCATAATGGGCTGGAAAGACGGCTCAGTGGATAAAATGTTAGCTGCAGGCATAAGGACTCAAATTTATCCCTAGCACCCACATAAAAGCCAGGTGAAGTGGTACAGCCTGGGTTATAAGCAGATCCTGGGGAATCACTGGCCAGCCAATCTAGCCAAAATAATGAGTTCCAGATTCACTGAGGGACCCTGGCTCACGTGATTAGGGAGAGAACAGTTGAGGACAGCATCAGGCATCAGTTTCTGGCCTCCACTGTGTATCAAGAGTGAGTACACCACACACATGTGCATGCATATCCATACACCCCAATATATACATGCACAAATATTTAAATGAGTCCAGAATCCAAGCTCAGAATTAAGTATAAGAAGCAGAAATCTGGGAATAGTGGTACACGCCAATATTCCTAGCAGGTGTGAGGATAGCAAGTGGGCTATATAGTGAGGCCCAAATGGGGTGAGGCGGGAGTTAAGTCATCAGGATTCTCAATTATATGGCTTCCTTGAGAAGAGCTGCATCACTTATCGGTACCTCTCCATCACCCATTGCCCTTCCATATCTACCCCACAGAAAATAGCATGTGAGCATGTGCAACACACTTCTAATCTGCATCAAATGACAAATCCAGAGCTGGGAAATGTCCCATCTCTAGGATGAACTTTTCTGGAGTGCTGGGATTGAACATGCTGAGTTATACTCCCAACCCCTGTGGTATGTTCTACTACAGAATATTCAAAGAGCAACTTCTGCAACTTTCACTGGCTGTACTGTTGGAATGGGGCTCGCAAACTATTGAATCCAGGAGAATCCCATGCATGACTGTCTTTGTGATCACTGTATTCCCAAGTTAGTGCACTCTATCCTTCACTCACAGGATTGTTGGTGCCTGCTCCTTGCTGGGTTCACTTTAAGTATGCAACAGTCATTATATAGTGCTCACACTCAGATTCTATGGGGTTAAGACATGGAACATGGACAATAAACAAGGAAAAAAACAGTTTCAGGGAACAATAAGGGCTGCGCATAAAAAGAAATTGAGCTGTGAGTGGCAAGTGAAAGCATTGCAGGGGGAAGGCCAGAGACAGTCTGTGATGAAATAATAGGCCACAGTAATCTCCGTGATGCATCTTGGGGGAGGGCTTCAGACACTGGGGAGAACAAACACAGAAGTCCTCACTCAGACACCCACTGGTTGGCCTGAGAAACTACAAAGAGGCCAGTGCAGCTAGAGCAAAATGACTGGGGCAGAAATGAGGTCAGAGGGGTGGCGAGTGGCCAGAGCATGCAGGGACTGGCAAGGGACGCCAGGACTTCAAATGCCACTGTAAACACACTGAGCAGCTGTTGGAGACTTGAGAGGAGAAGGAACAACATTGAGTTAAACATTTCAAAGGCTCATTCTGGCTGCAGAGTGCTCAGAAGTGAGACCCAGAATATTAGTGAGAGACTGCACAGGCCACAAAGGCTGACTGTCATGGACAGAAATGAATGCAGAGTGCGTGCTCATTATTTGTTTAATGAATGCATTTTTCATTGCACTATCTTATTTTCAGGAAACTTCTATGTGACCCCCTTTTAATAGAAGTACTGAATATCATACGAATTCTATGCATAGAAGGCTCTTTCATATTTCCACCTTATAGAAAGGCTAAAGCAAGGTCAACTCTCCTTTCTAATATAAATTATTAGCAGTTTTAATTACATGTTGACTCATGTACATAAAAATTTAAGATTTTATAGTAGCATATTTCCTACATTTGATTATTTGACCAGAGTGGCTAAATCTTCTAGTCTCTGCTCTGGAAGAGAAATATCCTTCAAAAACTACATTTGGTAAGTTCCAATGCCATAGCCAAGATTGACTATGATCTTGCTGTAAGCCAGATCCTCTTGTAAAGCCCTCCATGTTTGAGTCTCATGACCAGTGTCTACAGTATGGGAGATGCTAGCTTGCTCATTCTGCCTATGATGTCTGCTAAGATGCACTACCCAGAACCCGCTCCCAGCAGGTATTTGCCGGCTCAACTGCCCACAGTGCTAAGGGCACACGGCCTTAGCTGTCAGAATCTACAGACTTCAAGGGCTGCCTTACCCCAGGTCATGTTTCTTCTCAGACCATGATCCTTCCATGTCCAGTGACGGACTTAGGGAGGTGAGGAGTAGTCATCTTAGCAACCCTGCTGTGGGGCACTGAGGCTGTGGTCGGGTCTGCATCGTAGCTCAACTGCTCTTCCATCACAGATTCAATATCCTCCAGGCTAAGCTCTGTCTCAGAGACTGTCTCTGGCAACCAAAACTATGATAAATATTCTCCTTCTTTCTCTTAACTGGAACATCCCAGTGGCACATGAATAAATGTCAAGAATTAGGACTGTTTGCTTTTCCTAGAGACCACTGGATGTGGCATTCAAGGTCTGGTCCATGGAATGAAAATGGAGGTCATGTATGCAACTTCCATAAAGAGGAAAAGTGCTCTTCTCTGTGTCCCATTTCTTCTTCCTGCAGATGAAATGCAGACAAGAAGTCTAGAGTAGCAGCAGCCATCTTACCCACTACTGACATGCAACAAGAGAAAAAGGAGGCTTTGTGCTATCATTGGTAGAGGCACATCATACTTGAGTCAATGTAGTAGCTCAAATTGTAGTAGCTTCGAATTGACTCAAAGTTGGTGTGTTCTAAGTCACACTGATGGGTGATGGCAGAACTAGATCTAGACTTGACTCCCAAGTCCATGCTCTTATAACACTCCTAGCAGCCTCTGGGGGGAAAATTCAGTGGTAATTTTGTTTGGAGTACACATTGTGATTCTCCCTTGTGAGCCTAGAATAAGGGACATGGATATTCAAATAAAGTGTTGCAGGCTTTGGATTACCTGCAAGAAATCAGTTCCCATATGTAAATACTATGGGAAGTCAAGAAGAGAAGCTGGAGGTGTGGCTCTTTCTGTGGAGATTGGAGCGGTGAGAAAATGTAAATTACTGTAAAAATAATTATCCAATGATACTTTGCAGGAGATACAGATGTCAACACTGATAATATCGTAAACCATATAGACTCACAGTTCCTCTCTAAATATAAGCAAAGCCTTTCACTTTCAAGGGTGATGAAAGGTAGAAGCAGGCTTAGCACTTCAGGTATGATCTACGGGGACAGGGGATGAAGCATCAGTAGTCATCTCCAGATATAAGTAGGTGGCCCAGGAGAGGAAGGCTAGATTCAGCTAAGAATCTGAGATAAACAATATGACAGTCTCAGGGTGAAGCCCCACTTGAAGCCTTATATGTCTAATCTTCCCAGCTTTGGGTTCATTGCACCTTACTGCTAACCACAGCCTTTTAAGCCTCAAGGACTAAGGTCACATATTGCAACCCTGTTTCCCCCCAAAAGAAAATGTTTCTCCTCATGCATGTAGGGTCCCTGAGCATTAGTACCTCAGTGAGAGAGCCACAGCCTTTAGGTAGCTAGCTCATCTGAGCCACCACAGATTAACCACTGCTGGGGTAGCTCATTTGGGAATCAAGAGACTCACTGCTCTGGATCATCTTGGGCCCTACCCTCTAAGATTCAGTTACCCTCTAACACTGGACAGCAACACACGCCAGTGTTGCCCTATCTCAGGCCTAACCAAAACTAAGCTCTCAAATCACAGAGCCAGTGGGGAAAATATCTAGCTCCAAGACTTGCCCAAACATCATCTGGTTAAGTTAATATAGAACAGAATAGCATACATGGACTCTGCCTAATGTCATCACTTTGTCACATATCAGTCACTATCTAAATAGCCCTGGATGGAAGTGGCTGCATTCTGTGTGGGGAAATGCATGGCCTATGAAGTCAAAAAGACTTTGGATGTAAAGCCCAGCTCTGCCATTTGCCAGTTACATAAGTGTGTGTGCAGGTCTTCACCTCAATCACCTAAGTCTTATGGGTACTAACCACACTGGGGAGCAGCTCTTGAGAGCAGGACAAGGAGCTGGAGGGCAGGCACCCAGGACACAGGAACTGTTCCATAATTGTTTGCTGTTCTTATAGATANAAAGCTAGGCTTGGCTTGATAGAAACTTTATCTTGGAATGAAATTATCAAATCTCCTCAAAAGCAAACCATAGTAAAAAGGGAATTTGTTCCTGAGTATTTAACTTTACATGAAATGTTTTCTAATTTCCATGGCCCTGAATGAGTACCCCTCCCCCAGAAAATCTTACCAAAGTCCTTTTCTCATGTTTCTTGCATTCTGCTCATACACACCAGCTAGATGGAATGGTGGCTTCCAAATCCACACTTCCATAGCCAGGAAGATACTGTTGTTTTGTTGGTTTTGTTTGAGACAGGGTCTTGTGTAGCCCATACTGGCCTCAAATTTGCTAGTAGCCAAGGCTGACCTTGAGCTTTTGATTCTCCAGCCTCCACCTTCCATGTGCTGTAATTTCAGGCCTACACCACCATACTCAGTTTCCGTAGTGTTAGGACCAAACCCAGAACTTCATGAGTGGTCAACAAGCATTCTACCAACTAAGTTAAGTTCTTGGCTCTCCCACAGATATTTTCTCACATCGCCATTCAAGTTATTAAGCTGAGCTTCATGGATAGATACTTCCTTCATCAGGTCAAAAGCTGCTGGGTAACAATATTCATGCTACTTTTCCCTCATCCTAAACACCTAGTGCACACCTGGCATACAGTAGATGCTCTGGAGATACNTGGTAAAATTGAACCCGTTTAATAAACACTGTGACACTGTGACTCCTCCCATGAGTTTCATGAAAAGTGCTCTCAGTCCCATGATTCTGATGGCAGAGTGGCTCCTAGAGCATAAAAAATTCAGAGACAGTGCCAGTACATCTGAGAGACTGTCAGTTTAGTCTGCATAGTCCCCGAGGTCCTAGTTAACACTGAGTTAGACTGATCTCATTGTTATTACAAATCTGAAATTAATTCAATTTTAGGCTTTGCTTGCTTTGTCAATTCAATTGAAGAGGGAACATACACAAAGCTATCAGAGGAGAAGAATAAGCTGTAGTTTTGATGCCCAGTGGATAGTTATTTTATGACCCAAAAATACTCTATCAAGTCTATGTCAACCATCAGACAATTGAACAACTGTCAGAAACAGCTGTACATACACACTCTCACATGCACACACACGAGAGAGAGCTTGCACTTGCAGTATACATTCTGAAAATGACATCAGCAGAACTAAATCTTTGCAGATGGCATCTCACATCTAGAATTTCCCATCTCTGCCTAATTTATGCAATTAACAGAAATGCAGCCAACAACAGTGGATAAAAATCAGTTGTGACAGGAAAGACATATGATTTTAACTCGGGGTTTTGAATAACTTCAAACATCGTATATGATACATGTATAAATCTATCCTGGTATGAGTGAGGGCCAGTTGCCTGGGGCATTACAGGTGACATAGTGACTCAGTGAAGGAACACAACAAGAAAATTTTGTCACTCNGAATACCAAGTGACATAATCTATCTAGTCCAGTTAAAGGATTTAGTATTATGACTACACTAAACATCACAGCAAAAATATGTAGCATGCATAAAAATTAACTACACATAAGTTACATGAGTTGGATGACAGGACTTTTCAGTCCTAATTCTTCCTTGGAGCCCAGACACGTACATCTAAATGCTCACTTGACATCTTCATCTGGGGACATAACACACATCTTAAACCCAATATAACCCAAACAGAGCCTTTACTTTTCCCCATCTGCAACTTACTTTTTATAAAATGACTATATTTATTTATGATGGGGGCATATTGCCATGGTGCACATGTGAAGGTCAGGAGGAAATTCTGCAGGAGCCGGTTCTTTCCTTACACCATGTGAGTCTTAGGGATCAAACTTACATCATCCAGCTTGGCATCAAGCACCTTTACCTACTAAACTATCTAGCCAGTCTTGCATCCTACATTAAACCTGATTCCTTTCCAGTCTTTCCATCTCAGTGCAGAGTACCACCACTTGCCAACAGAAGGCTATGGGGTAAGGTAAAATTCAACACTGAAAGGCCAGGCAGAGAAGCATCCAGTGAAGGCCATTAAAAGGGCAACACTAGAAGGGGGTTGTGGGGGTGCTGAAGCAGGGGATCACAGAAATAAGAGAAAGACTGTGTTCTAAAAGAGGTAAAATTATCAATTGTATTCAGCAAGTACAGCGATGCTATTAATTCTAGATTTATAAACATGGAGTTCATTAATGGTATTATAAAAGAGGAGGTCTGGTAGAATGGTGTCAAGAGGAGCCCAGCTGAAGATGGTTGAATAGAGAACAGGGGAAGTGAGCACAGAGACATGGTAGACTGCTGCAGAGATGAGGGACCTAATACCAAGTTCCCCTCAGAATCATAACATAAAACCTACCAGAGAAACTAAAGGGTGAGAAAGCCACCAGCCATGAATTAACTGAGGGCCAATGTCCATGTCATAACAAGGAAGCAGGTGCCATGGAGCAGAACAGGAGAACAAGTGATCCCTAGTGGACTGATGTCAACCTTTGGAGGGGCCATTGATCCAAACAAGCCCAAGCTTATGCCAGAACAATTACTAAGGACTTTCAGGGTGTCCCACTGGATGATGAGCATATTATCACCCTCTTTATGGTTCACCATCTCCTACCCAACACTAGATAAGCACTGTATCATTTTGGGGAACCCAAGATCTCTATTTAACAGAGAAAATTGCTGAGACCAGTCCAAGGCAGGTACATAAGTATTAGGAGCCCTTCAATTTACATAGAAAATATTCAAGGCTTTCACTGTATAGTTCCACAGAACACAAAGCTGTTTCTATTCTGCCAAATATTGAATTACAATTCAATTCTAAATTACAATTCTATGATATTAACATTAAACCATAGTACATCAAACAGTGCTATATGGCCAACAAAATGAGGTCAATGGCATTTTTGGAGGTTTCTTATCTTACAATGCTTTCTGGGCATTATTTTCATTGCTTTCTTTTTTTTTTACAGGTGTTTTGCATAGAGTTGTGTTTTTTGGGGATTTCTGGGTGTGCAAATGTTTGTGCCTCTGTATTTATATTTGTTTCTTGTGCTTTTTTTGGCTCTTTTTCTCCTGGTATTTCTTTGCTTTGTCCAATTCTGGTTTGTTTGGTTTTTATCTTATTTTATTTTGATTTTTTTTGATGCCTGTTTGTATTCTAATGAGAGAGAAAAAGAAAGGGTATAAATTTGGGTGGGTGGGGGAATTGAGAAGGATCTGGGAGGAGTTATGGGAGGAAAACTGTAATCAATACATATTGTATGGAAAAAATCAATCTAAAAAAGAACAGTGCTACAGTGCTATAGTTGGGTGAGGGAAGACTAGAAAGATCTATATTGAATTGTTTATAGTAGTTTTCCAGTATTTGGGGGAAGATGAAACAGGGAGGAATCAGGTCAAGAATATAAAGTTTCAGTTATTCAAGATGAGCAAATTCTAGAAATTCTAGAAATGAGCAGTCATATAACAAGACTGCATTGTAAGCATGGTACAATAGCATTTGAGTTTCAGTGTGGAGAGAGCTGGATCCTGGGGACTCACTGGCTAGACTTCTAACCAAACCCATGAGCCCCAGGTTCAGTAAGGGATCTTACCACAAAATAATAAAGTGAAAAGTGACAGAGGAAGACACACACCATCAGTCATCTGTGGTTTCCACATGTGCATATGTGTATGTATGTGCATATGTGTATGTATGTGTGTGCACGCACACACTCACAACTTTTCAAAACTGGATTGTATACTTAGTAATTCACTAAGAGGGTGGAATTTATGTTGTGTTTGTCTTAATCCATCATCTGCTGCTATAATACATTATGACATAGTAGAGGAAGAGAACCAACTCCTTGAAGTTGTCCTCTAACCAAACACAGCATGGCATGTACATGCCTACACACAAAGCAACAATAGATGATCTGGTTCACAAGGAGGCTGGGAGGTCCAAGAGCATGGATCAGGCTTCTTTTAGGGCCTTCTTGCTGTAACACAGAATGGCAAGAGGACAAGTTGAGACAACGAAGAAGGCATATTTTTTTCAGTCAGGAACCTACCCAATTACTCACTCAAGCCATAATAACTGCCTTAGTCCACTCATAAAATTGCCACCTAATCACCTTTTCAAAGTTCCACTGTCAATATTGCTACAACAAAAACTATATATCCACATATCCACATGTACTTTGGAGCAGACATTCAGACTACAACAGTATTATCATAGCAATAAATTTAAAAAGCAGGAAGAAACTTCGGAGGTGACGTGTTTATGACACTGATTTGGTGATAAGTATGTTTAGTTGTGAAACCTATCTATAAATTCATTGAGTTATTTACTTTAAATATGTACAGGTTTTGTGTGTTAGCCATATTTCAACAAAGTGCTATAAAAATATACTTAGACCCTGTGAGATGGCTGAGTGGGTAAAAGTACTTGGTGCCTCAGTTCCACCCCTGGGATCCACATTGTGGAAGGAGAGAATCAACTCTTGTAAATTATTTTCTGCTCTCTATCAATCTCTCTCAATCAATCAATCAATCAAAAATGTGTTTGCAGTAGCTTCCCTTGGAGAATGAGAGTTTGGGTGAATGGGTAAGAACTGTTCATTTTTATATCAAATACACTTTTTCAATGAATTTAGAGTGGTCATGTATTAACTTTGTACTACAATTTTAAAATATTTTAAATAATTCTTACTCACTTTTCAAAAGCAAGAATTCATCATATATCAGATGTATGGCATTAAAATAAGTTCTCCAAAAAACCACATGATCATCTCAATAGATGCTGAAATAGCCTTTGACAAAATCCAACACCCCTTCATGATAAAGGTCTTGGAGAGATCAGGAATATAAGGAACATACCTAAACATAATAAAAGCAATATACAGCAAACCAACAGCCAACATCAAATTAAATGGAGAGAAACTCAAAGCGATTCCACTAAAATCAGGAACAAGACAAGGCTGTCCACTCTCCCCATATTTATGCAATATAGTACTTGAAGTTCTAGCTAGAACAATAAGACAAAAAAAAGGAGATCAAGGGGATACAAATTGGAAAGGAAGAAGTCAAACTTTCACTATTTGCAGACGATATAATATACATAATTGACCCCAAAAATTCTAAAGGGAACTCCTACAGCTGATAAACTCCTTCAGTAATGTGGCAGGATACAAGATTAACTAAAAAATATCAGTAGCCCTCTTATATACAAATGACAAATGGGCTGAGAAAGAAATCAGAGAAACATCACCCTTTACAATAGCCACAAATAATATAAAATACCTTGGGGTAACTCTAACCAAACAAGTGAAAGATCTGTACGACAAGAACTTTAAGTCTCTGAAGAAAGAAATTAAAGAAGATATCAGAAAATGGAAAGATCTTCCATGCTCATGGATAAGTAGGATTAACATAGTAAAAATGGCAATCTACAGATTCAATGCAATCCCCATCAAAATCCCAATACAATTCTTCACAGACTTGGAAAGAACAATATTCAACTTCACATGGAAAAACAAAAAACTCAGGATACCTAAAACAATCCTGTACAATAAAGCAACCTCTGGAGGCATCACCATCCCTGACCTCAAGCTCTACTATAGAGCTGTAGTAATAAAAACAGCTTAGTACTGGCATAAAAACCGACATGTGGACCAATGGAATTGAATTGAAGACCCTGACATTAATCGACACCTATGAACACCTGATTTTTGACAAAGAAGCCAAAACTGTACAGTGGGGAAAAAAGCATCTTCAACAAATGGTGCTGGCATAACTGGATGTCAACATGTAGAAGATTGCAAATAGATCCATATTTATCACCATGCACAAAACTCAAGTCCAAGTGGATCAAAGACCTCAACATAAATCCAGTTACACTGAACTTGATACAAGAGAAAGTAGGAAGTACTCTTAAATGTATTGGCACAGGAGACCATTTCCTAAATATAACACCAGTAGCACAGACACTGAGAGCAACAATTAATAAATGGGACCTCCTGAAACTGAGAAGCTTTTGTAGGGCAAAGGACATGGTCAATAAGACAAAATGATAGCCTACAGAATAGGAAAAGATCTTCACCAACCCTACATCTGACAGAGGGCTGATCTCCAAAATATATAAAGAATTCAAGAAGCTAGACATCAAAATATTGAACAATCCAATTAAAAATTGGGCTACAGAGCTAAACAGAGAATTCTCAACAAAAGAATCTCAGCTGGCTGAAAGACATTTAAGGAATTGTTCAACATCCTTAGTCAACAGGGAAATTAAATCAAAATGACTCTGAGATACCATCTTACACCTGTCAGAATGGCTATGATCAAAAACACTGATAACAGCTTATGTTGGAAATGATGTGGAGCAAGGGGAACACTCCTCCACTGTTAGTGGGAGTGCAAACTTGTACAGCCACTTTGGAAATCTGTATGGTGGTTTCTCAGAAAATTGGGAATCCATCTACCCCAAGACCCAGCTATACCACTCTTGGGCATACCCCCAAGGAATGCTCAATCATACCACAAGGACACATGCTCAACTATGTTCATAGCAGCATTATTCGTAATAGCCAGAACCTGAAAACAACCTAGATGCCCCTTAACCAAAGAATGGATAAAGAAAATGTTGCACATATACTACTCAGCAGTAAAAAATAATGACATCATGAAATTTGCAGGCAAATGGATGGAACTAGAAAATATCATCCTGAGTGAGTTAACCCAGACTCAGAAGGACAAACATAGTTTATACTCACTCTTAAGTAGATACTAGATGTAAAGCAAGGATAACCAGACTACAACCCACAGCTCCAGAGAAGCTAACAAGGAGAACCCTAAGAGGGAAGCATGGATCACCCTGGGAAGGGGAAATAGATGAGATCTCCATGAGTAAACTGGGGATGAGGGAGGGCAGTGGAGGGTAGGGGATGGGGGATGAGAACATAGGGGAATGGGATGGTGGAGCTGGAACAGGGACAGAGTGGGAGAACAAGGAAAGAGATACCATGATAGAGGGAGACATCATGGGGATAGAGAGAAACAGGGTGCTAGGGAACTTCCCAGGAATCCACAAGGATGACCCCACCTTAGACTACTAGCAATAAGTGTGGAGAGGGTGTCTGAACTGGCCTACTGTGGTAATCAGATTGGTGAATACCTTAACTGTCATCATAGAGCCTTCATCCAGTAACTGATGGAAACACATGCAGAGATCCACAGCCAAGCACCAGGCTGAGCTCCAGGAGTCCAGTCGGAGAAAGAGAAGAGGGATTCTATGAGCAAGGGGCATCAAGATCATGATGGGTCTCATCCATTTCTTTCTCGCTGGGCGATCCATGCGTCCCTCCTATGATCCTCCCTATAGGTTGCAGTCTGGTTATCCCTTGCTTCACATCTAGTATCCACCTATGAGTGAGTACATACCATGTTTGTTTGCCTCACTCAGCATGATATTTTCTAGTTCTATCCATTTGCCTGCAAATTTAGGAGTGAGGGGGAGGAAATGGGGGGCAAGGGAGGGAGGATGAGAGTGTAAAGGAGCGGGAGGTTCGAGCTGGAACAGGGACAGAGAGAGAGCGCAAGGAAGGAGATAACATGATAAATGGGGAAATCATGGGAACAGGGAGAAAGAGAGTGCTAGGGAAGTCCCAGAGAGTCCACAGGGATGAACCCACCTTAGACCACTGGAAATAATTGATAGGATGCCTGAACTGGCCTGATCCAGTGATCACATGGATGAATACCCTAACTGCCACCATGGAGCCCTCATCCAGTGACTGATGGAGACAGATGTGGGCACTGGGCGGATCTCCAGGAGTCCAATCGATGGGAGATGGGGGGGGCCCCTCTATGAGCAAGGGACTACAAGATCATGATGGGAAGGTGCGCAGAGATGGCCAGCCAAACTAGTGGAGACGAATGTACTATGGACCCATGGCTGAGAAGCCCCCATGGGCCCTAATCCAGAGACAGATGGAAGCAGATGCGGAGATTCACGGCCGGGTGCCAGGAGTTCAACTGATGGGAGAGAGGAGAGGTTCTGTGAACAAGGAACATTGAGATCATGAAGCCAGCCAAGCTGGTAGAAATGCATAAACTGTGGACCAAAAACTGTGGAGCCCCCCATGGTGCTGAACTGGGCCCTCTGGAGGCTTGAGACAGTTGTTTGGCTTGAAGTGTCGAGGGCCCCCAGGCGGTGGGATCGAGATCTGTCCCTGGTGCAGGGGCTGAGTTTTTGGAGCCCAGTGCCTGTGGTGAGATACCTGGTGCAGTCTTGGCGCAGGGAGGAGGGTCTTGTCCTGCCTTGGCTGAGAGT
>LZPO01088203.1:0-15518 GCA_001675575.1 Neotoma lepida | reverse complement strand
TAGTGGGCTGGGGGGAAGACTGGGAGGGAGCAGGAGGAGGGATGAGAGGGGGAATCTATGGTTGGTATGTAAAATGAATAAAAAATTTCTTAATAAAAAACCTTAAATTTGTATCAATGCACAAAAATCCATACCAATGTAAAATATTTGAGATTAATAGTTGTCTTTTTAATTTAAAAGTAGATTCAGTAATCTACCTATTAAGATCAATCCACATGAGTCTGTTAAATGGGTAACAGAATTTACTAAGATATANATTGAGCAAGTACACTCACAAATACAGAACTGAGTAGANAGCTGATGTNATCCTCTGNTCTGACTGGAAGTGAATCCACCTCACAGGCAGAAGCAGGAAGAAGGTGCATATGAACCTTCTCCCTTCCCTTATAAGAGATTATGTACAATGACAGGAAGCACCAGCTCCTCTGTAACCTATAGCCCAAGGTCATGGGCAGAGCAAATACCACTACATCTACCCTTTTATCCTATCATTTCTTTACCTGCCCCNTTTTCTTTTCAGAACGAAATTGCTGAATCTAATCTCCTTTGTTTCATTTATTCCCTGGCTATGACCAATAATAACTTGTAACTACCCTCCCCCAAGCAAAAATAAACATCCACCAAATGATAAGATACCACCCATCCCATCTCTTGGGAATGTGGGTGTTGTGTTCTCTAGACTGTCTATCCTGGGGTGATGACATCTTTAGAGGACCCTGAGAAAACTGGAATAATGATCCTGGGAGAGCTAGCTGTATTATTTTTTATTTAGTCTCTGTGTGATGGGAGTTTATCTGAAATCCTTGCTGGATTAGTCTGTAAGACTGGACCATCTCAACTAGCAGCTTTGAAGTACTTCTGGATGCAGAATTTCGAGGAAACTGCAACAGAGGCATTCTGAGAGGCTAGATCTGTCTCCTGGGCTACTTGTCTTCATTGGTGTCTGGTCCTTTTGTTATGAAAACATACAAAGTTTTAAAGGTAACATATGTATCTGTATTAACACAAATATGGAATGAGTGGTAAGTACAAGTCAGCTAAAGATTTTTGGTTTTATGTTTGAGCAGGTAACAGGAATCTGTCAACTTTATAAGTCTGTTTGGACTGCATATTCTAACTGTAATATAATAAGTCATGAGGACTCTGCAACCAACAAGATTTCTCATGTCTNATCCAGTCTTACAGCTGTTCCCATGTCAAGGAATCAGCATATATGTCACCTGTCATGTAGTCTTTCTTGGCATTTTCTCTCATATCTGTAGTCAANATCCTCATGAGGTCTCCCCCAGTCAGATCTGGTCTTTATTAATTATGAAGGAATCCATAGCTTTTTGTTTCCTATGGAAACAAAAGCACAATCTCTCTCCCAATGCAACATATTTCCCGAACTCCATTCTGAGGCTAAGACGTTTAAAGTATATAGGCAGGTTATATTAGCAGTCCCTTGTATAATCCAATGTCTCTCAGCAGCTGCCACTCTCTGTTCATTAGCATTCAAAAAATTCGAAATTAACCAAGCACCGTATAAAGTCAAAACTCATTTTTATCCTTATGTAATGTATTTTTTATATTACTTTACTTTCTCTTTAAAGACTTTATTATTTTAAAACTATTTATTTTTATGACTATCTATACCCATATTTTTCAGCACCTAAGCATATTTTTAAGTATGTTGTATGTGTTTAGAGATTTTCTCTTCCTGGACCTGACTTTTTGTGCATCTGCAGCCTTCTCTGACTGTGTGAGACAAATTGCTAAGAGGCAGCTAGGCCCTCTACTGTTTGGCTCTACTTAGCACATTGCCTGGCTGCTTGCTCTGCTCCCTTCAGGTCCTTGAGAGTAGAGCCTCATGACCTCAGGCTCTTGTCTGGAGCTGGTATATCTGCCCCAGCTTTAATAGACACTTCTACCTAGTCTCCTGCTACTGAGTAGCACTCCACCTGCTGCTCATAAGCCCTATTCAAGAGCTCAGTATATATGGATTTATAGACCATGCGTTGGGCACCAAATGTAGCAAGCTTTCTTGTTGGACTATCTTTGGACTGCCAGCCTGCAAATAATGACCTGGAGACTTATTATTAATTATTAAAGCTTGGCTTGAGTTTAGGCTTTTTCCTTAGTAGCTCTAATAACTTAATAACTCATTCTTTTAAATCTAGGTTCAGCCATGTGNCTTGGTTACCTCTTCTTAGGATAGCACACCTGACTTGATCCAAGTCTCCTGATGAAATTGTGTACCTAGAATCCTTCTCCCAGTTTCTCTCTCTCTGCCCAGAAGTCCTGCTTATTTTCTCCTGCCTAGCTATTGGTCATTTAACTCTTTATTAAACTAATGAGAAGGCACCTTAGGCAGAGACACATCTTTACAATGTAAACAAATATTCTGCAGGACAGATATATAAACAATAAAGAGTTGCTGAAGACAGGATAGGTTGGCATGAGGAGCTGCTTGGAGGAGCTTAAGAGGCTCAAATGAGATAGCTCTCATAAGTCTCTATGGAACTACAGTATTGTAACTATCAATTATCCATCACCTATGCTTCTGATCCAACCCAAGAAATCTATTGGCTCACCAGTTGACTTGGATCAGGTTGTTTCTTTGGTGTGTCTTTGTCTTCTCTACTAGGGCTGAATAAAGAAACCCCACAAAATGTCACACAATATGTTTAAGTATGCCTTGAAATTTATTTAATATATCAAATCTTTTATTGTTTCCTAATTTATGTCTTATCTGATCATATTAAGATGTTAGAATTAGGGTTGGGGAAATATTTCAGTGTGTCAATCCTTGCCATACAACCATGAGGCTCTGAGTTTCATCCCCAGTGCCCACCTAAAATCTAGGCTGGTGGCTTAGCAGTAATCCATGTGCTAGGGTGATATTGACAGGAAAATTCAGTGGCTTGTTAGCCATTCAGTCTAGCTGAATATCCAGCTCTAATGAGAAAACCTGATATGAAAAATAGTGCTGCTCTCTGGTATCCATAACCTGTACACAAACACAAAAACAAAAATGGATGCATGCATCACCCATTTACACATTTAGATCATTTAGATATCCTATATACAGGTACATCCTCATCATAAGATGATAATTGTTTTACAAATGCAACTCAAATTTCTGTGAATTCTAATCACACACTTTCAAAGATCAAATATCCATTTGGTAGAATGAATCTGTGATCGCTTGTGATTGTAAACCCTCTCCGTACATGAAGTCTAATATCACAGAAACATTACCAGTTTCCCTACATTTAACACTAATGATATTTCCCAACATTCTAAGCAAGCTTCTCTTTGAGCTCAGCTTGTCAGATGCCATACTGCATCTGAATGCTCTGAGTAGCCATCTCCAGTTTTATTTATTATTTATAGTCCCATCTTCATCATTAGCCATCCTATACTATAAATTTCCCTGAAATATGTCCACAGTGAAAACTTTTTTTCTGTAATTAATGAATGGGACTGCATGACTCAATGATTTTTAGATTTAACTGGAATATTATGTAGACTCTGTAAAATAATGTTTACAGCTGGGCGGTGGTGATGCACGCCTTTAATCCTAGCACTCAGGAGGCAGAGGCAGGCGGATCTCTGTGAGTTCAAGGCCAGCCTGGGCTACCAAGTGAGTTCCAGGAGAGGCGCCAAAGCTACACCAAGAAACCCTGTCTCGAAAAAACCAAAAAAGAAAAAAAATAATGTTTACAGAAAATCATAACAAATATTTGTACAATTTCCACTAAATTTTATAAACATCAAAATATTTAAAGTCTCCAATGTCATCCTCCCATATTTCATAGGCCATATATTATATGCAAGAACTAGATTGAGGTTTGTTTTCAGGATTTCTTTCCTTCTCATTATGGATTGCAATATGGNATAAACCATAACTCAAGATGTATTTTGAATGAAGAGTAGACCTGGCCATGATGTTTCTAATCTTATGATAAAATTGTACATTATCCCTTGACTATTAAATACCCTTCAGAGAAACATTACTTGGTTTGTGATGTCAGCTTCTGAGCTTCTAGGAATTGTTTGGATCCAAAGGCTCTGAATTGACCAATCTATAACTCTCCAGATTGACTCATAATATGTAGATATTGAGATGTGTTTTAAAGTAGAAAGGGGGATTTAGTTGGAGGAAGATCACTAAGAGTGTCATTGGGGTTGGTTTCTTTTCTTGACCTCTTCTTGTGTTGCCATTTTCCTGTTGTCTGTCATCCATCAGTGGATAGTCTCTGACATATGCTTCCTTCCCTATGTTGTTCTGTCTCACAATGACTGCAAACCAGCAGAGCCAAGGAGTATGGATCAGAATCACTGAAACTGCCAGCCTAAATTAATATTTCCTTCATTCCTTCATTCAAGTTACTTTTCTTAGGTATATGTCACAGGGAAGGAAGCATAATACATACTGTTCTTGGCTTCTAAAAAAACTAGCAAGCTACCTTTCACTGGCTGTATCATCTAATATTTGCAATTTAATTCTTCTACTAGTCTTTTCCTCCTCCTCCTCCTCCTCTTCCTCCTCCTCCTTCTCCTCCTCCTTCTCTTCTTCCTCCTCCTCTTCTTCTTCCTCCTCTTCCTCTTCCTCCTCATCTTCATCTTTTCTTTCCTAGACAGGGTTTCTCTGTGTATTCCTTATCTGTCAAGGAACTGGCTTGGTAGACCAGGCTGGCCTCAGACTCAGAGATCTTCCTGTCTCTACCTCCTGAATGCTGGGATTAAAGGTGTGTGCCACTACCACCTGGCCAATATCTAATTCTGAAGGTCTTGTCCTCTACTTCCTAGCCCCTTACTTCAAATGAACAAACTAAACTTTGCTAACAGGGAAAAGTACTTTTATACACATAATCATTTGAGAGAGTTTAAGAAAATCTTAAGATAAATGATTTAAGTTGTTTAAGAAAAACTTATTAAAGTCATTTAGATGGTCCAAATCTTAGATTCATATTTCTCTACTAAAATCTCTTTTCTAAATAATGATTCTGCAAGTACTGTGAATCATGTAAGTGAAATTTACATGATTGTTTTACATATTTTAAATATGTTTGTATGATGAGTTGTATTTTTTCAATTCTTTTTTTTTTTTGAGTAGGGTTTCTATGTATAGCCTTGGTTGTCCTGAAACTCACTCTGTAAACCAGGCTGGCTTCAAACTCACTAACAGATATCCACTTGCTTCTACCTCCCAAGTGCTGGTGTAAAAAGAGTGTGTCACCACTGCCCAGCTGTATTTTATAATTATTTATAGTTTAGTTTAAATCAATATTTTTCATGTAATAATTATATGAAAAGAATGTGTAAGTGTGTGTGTGTGTGTGTCTGGGTGTGTGTGTCTGTGTGTGCATATTCAAGTATTTGTGTTGTAGAATATTATTTTAAGGTGTATTACATTTGTTTATGTGATGAAACATTTGTTTAATGATGCAAATATGTGTTACATTCTTTTAATGCATAGATTGTTTAACTCAAGAAGTTGTGTTACTATGTCTGTCTAAAACACTTGATGGTCTAATAAAAAGCTGAATGGTCAATAGCAAGGCAGGTGAAAGAATAGGTGGGGCTGGCAGGCAGAGAGAATCAAAAGAAGGAGAAATCTGGGAGGAGAAGAAAGAAGAAGGAGCAAAATATCAAGGAGTGAGAAAAGAAAAGGCCAGACACCCAGCCACACAGCCAGAGACAGAATAAGAAGAAAAGAAGTATAGAAATAGAGAAAGGTAAAAGCTCAGAGATGACAAGATAATTTAAGTTAAAAAAAATGGCAAGAAACAAGCCAAGCTAAGGCCTGGCATTTATAATTAAGAATAACCCTCCACATGTGATTTACTTGGGAGCTGGGTGTCAGGCTCCCCAAAGAGCAAAAACAACCAACAATGTATGTGCATATATGCATGTGGATCTGCATGATACACAATCAGAGGTTGACATCAGGGTAGTATACAATTACTTTTTGCATTTATTTTTTTGAGATACAGACTCCTATTGAACCAAGGCCTCAGTGATTCAGCTATACTATACCAACATCCAGAGCCCCACGTGTCTACACCCTCCTACCACTAAGATTACAGTCATGTACTGCNGTGCCTAGCTTTTTATATATAAGCTGGAGATTGAACTCAGGTCGTCATGGGCATTACCTCAGGATTTCCACAAACACTTTCCNTATGGAAGTAGCAGACTTGAGTGGTATGATAGAGAAATATAGAATATATTCTCCAGTAATATACTCATTAATTCTGTATTTTCTTTTATTTTGTGCATCCTACTTTTATTTCTTTTCATTTATTTATTTATTTTTTATTATTAAAAAGATCTTCCTCTCGTTTTACATACCATCCTCAGATCCCCCTCTCCTCCCTCCTCCACCCCACCAGCTCCCCCCCTCAACCTACCTCCCATTCCCAACTCCTCGAAAACAAGGTCTCCCATGGAGAGTCTCTGGAGGCTGACACTCTCAGGCGAGGTAGGACAAGACCCTCCTCCCTGCACCAAGACTGTGCCAGGGGTCCCACCACAGGCACTGGGCTCCAAAAAGTCAGACCCTGCACCAGGAATGGATCCTGATCCCACCACCTGGGGGCCCTCAGACACTTCAAGCCAAACAATTGTCTCAAGCCTCCAGAGGGCCCAGTTCAGCACCATGGGGGGCTCCACAGATATTGGTCCATAGTTCATGCATTTCCACCAGCTTGGCTGGCTTCATGATCTCAATGCCCCTTGTTCATAGAACCTTTCCTCTCTCCCATCAGTTGAACTCCTGGAGCTCTGCTTGGCGCCCGGCCTTTAATCTCCGCATCTGCTTCCGTCTGTCTCTGGATGAGGGCCCATGGGGGCTTCTCAGCCATGGGTCCATAGTTCATGCGTCTCCACTAGTTTGGCTGGCCATCTTTGCACACCCTCCCATCATGATCTCGTAGTCCCTTGCTCATAGAGGGCCCTCTGTCTCCCATCGATTGGGCTCGAGCTGGAACAGGGACAGAGAGAGAGAGCAAGGAAGGAGATAACATGATAAATGGGGAAATCAAGGGAATAGGGAGAAACAGAGTGCTTGGGAAGTCCCTGAGAGTCCACAGGGATGAACCCACCTTAGACCACTGGAAATAATTGATAGGATGCCTGAACTGGCCTGATCCAGTGATTACATGGATGAATACCCTAACTGCCACCATGGAGCCCTCATCTAGTGACTGATGGAGACAGATGTGGGCACCGTGCAGATCTCCAGGAGCATAATTTTGTATTTTCATCTTTTAAAATTAACTTTTTTGTGAGAATTTCACATGTAAGTATTGTTTTCATCTTAAATATTCATTTTTAAACCAAAGTAGTTATTGTTAAAATTGTTTTCATTTAATTATCACCAACACTTATATGACCCTGGTTGTGAAATATTGTAATTTCCTATATATGGTCTCCACTCTGTTCTTACAATATAGAAGAGATAAGTGAGGAAATAATTGAAATTAAAAACATGACAATTTTTATGTTGCAGAACTTCTCAGGTTATGTTAGTAGAAGCAAGCATGGTGCTTACTCAACACAGATTATTTCTGACTGATCATCATTATTCATGTACCCATTTAACAATAGAACAAAACCCCACAATGGGACAGACACATAATTNGACAGAAATAATTACAGGCTACATTCATTGAGTAGTAGATACATGACTTGAACACCAGAAGCTGCAGCCCACATACATTTAGTAAAAAGAGGTCATAGAGGAAGAAAACTTTCAATAAACGTGGGAAATCTTGTCATATGTAATTTGCAGTCAGAAAAGCAGTATTTATGTAAGCTTGAAGTGTGTGGTTAACAGCTCCTTATATTACATTATCTGTAACTGTGTGGTGGTGGTAAAGATGTAATAAGAATAACATTTGGTCTCTCCATTTGCTCTAAGTCCTTAACATATTTTCCAATGTATTTTATATATCCACTCTTCATAAAATCTATTTCATAGAGCTAAGCCTTTATCACCCTTGTTTAATGTTCNAAGAACTTTTTTTTTTTTTTTTGCTTTTCCCTCTTTTACTGAAAATGGACTTTTTTCTAATATAATATAACCTGATTACGGTTTCTCCTCCCTCGACTCTTCCTAGGTTCTTCCTATCTCCCCTTCCATCCACATCCACTTCCTTTCTGTCTCTCATTAGAAACCAAACAGCTTTCTAAAGGATAATAATACAATATAAGATAAACCAAAAACTAACACATTGGAATTGGACAAAACAAACAAAGGAAACAAAGAGAGCCCATGAGAGGGCGCAAGAATCAGAGACCTATTCATTTGCACACCCAGGAATCTCATAAAAACACTAAACTGGAAGCCATAGTATACATGCAGAAGACCTGTTGCAGACCAGTACAGACCCTATGCATACATACTGCCTTAGTCTCTGTGAGTTCATACGAACTTTGATCATGTTGACTTATATGTCCTTGTTTGCTTGGTGTCCTCCATCCCCTTCCAGAGGTATTAACCAAGCACAACAAAACAAACCCTCATATCAGGGTTGGGTGAAGCAACCCAGGAGGAAGAAAGGGATCCCAAGAGCACGCAAAAGAGACAAAGACATCCAAATTCCCACTGTTAGGAGTCCCAGAAAAACCCCAAGTTCATAATTAACATTTTTATAATATTTGTTTACAGAAAATAACATTGAAACATAACTTTGCCCCTCCTGCCCCCAAGTAAAGATCATATTTGCTTAAAACATTGAATGAGGGACTGGAGAAATGGCTCATCTGTCAAAAGTGCTTACTTTAACTTGTCTTGCAGATGACCAGAGCTCAGTTCCTAATATCCACAACTACTTATAACTACAATGCCAGAAGGTCAGTCAACCTCTTCTGGCCTCTACAACATCTTGCAAGCATGTGTTGTACAAGAACCCTTGTAAGAAAACACACATACACATAAAAATTAATAAATGAGTCCTTCTAGTAAAACCTTGGGCAATAGAGATATTTTCTCTCTCAATGAAAAAGACNGACATAACACAGATAATGGGTGGAGAAGAGTAAGTTTGAATCTTGATGAAGAGGACTGCAACATCAGGGCAACACTTGGAGAGAATTTGTTGGTTGGGGTGAGGAGGATGATATGGATTACATTTCAGGCTCTTCAGAAACATAAGGCTAAACAATGTCAATGCCAGCAGCACTTTCTGATGCAAATTATCCAGAATAGACAAACACATTGAGTGACTTGTGGTTGCTAGGGACTAGGTGAGTGGCAAATGGAGAGTGACTGTGTGTGTGTGTGTGTGTGTGTGTGTGTGTGTGTGTGTGTGTGTGTGCATGCCATTCCTTGGAAACCGTTCATCTGTATTTGAAACCTGTTCTCTCACATGCCTAGAATTTGACAAGAGCTGTCTAGTGAGCCCTAGGACCTGTCTGTTGCCCTTAGCAGTGTTGGAGTATAAGCATATGCTAGCATACCTACAATACATCTCAGCCACAGTTTCTCCTCCCTCCACTCCTCCTAGCTCCTCCATTTCCCCCTCTCTCTCAGATCCACTCCCTCTCCATTTCCTCTTCAGAAAAGGGCAGGTCTCCAAGAGATGAGAGCTAAACAGGACAAAACAAGGTACAATAAGACAAGGCTGGACAAGAAAAACCATTAGAAGGAAAACAGACTCAGGTGCAGGCAATAGAGACAGGGATATACCAGCTCCCACTATTAGGAGTCCCACAAAAATACCAAGCTAACAATAGTAACATTTATGCAGAGGACCTGGTGGAGACCTGTGCAAGCCGCTTGCTTGCCACTTCAGTCTTTGTGAACCCATGTGGGCCCTGCTTAGTCAACTCACAGGACCATGTTCTCCTGGCGTCTATTCTTCACTCCCTCTAATTCCTACAGTCTTTTCTCCCCCATTTACATGGGGCTCCCTGATTTCCGAGGAGAGGGACCCAATGGAGACCTCCAATTTAGACTTTCTATTTCTAAATAATGTTTAGCTATGGGTATCTTCTCCTGCTCCAATCTGCTGCTGGAGAAAACCTAGGAAACCTCTCTAATGATGACTGGACAAGCATATATCATTAAAAATAATTTTTTATTTTTATAAATATATTTATTTATTTATTCATTTATTTATTTATTTATTTATTTATTGCCAGTAGTGTTTGGTTCTGCCCTAGGTCTCTGGGCTATCCAGTCTCTATTTCCTGGATACTGAGGCAATGATAGGCTTAGGCTCCCTCTCATGGTGTGGGTCTCAAGTAAAACCAAATATTGTTTGGCCACTCCCACATGTTCTTTGCCACAATTGCAACAGCACATCTTTCAAGCAGGACAGACTGTAGGTGGAGGGTTTTGAGGCTGGGTTAGCATCCAGGTTTCTCTTTTGATAGTGTGCAAAGTATTTTCCTGTTCCAATGAGACTAGAATGTAGTGTTGAAAGCTCCATGCAGGCACCAGCTAGATCTCGCTATGTTCAATGAACTGTGTGGATATTGTCCTNGACAATGGGGTCCTACTGTCAGTTTTCAGAGAGTAACCATCTGTCCTAGCATCAGCCTAGGTTGTTTGGGGATCTCCACAGACCCTTTTGGCCAATACCTCCACCAAATGCAACCATGAAGATCCTTGGAAACTTTGACTGATTACAAAAGATGTTCGGTTCAGACTTCATATGCTTCATTGCTAGGAGTNCACATTAGGATAACCCTCGTAGATTTTGGAACATGGTGATATTTTGTTTGTACTCCAACAAATAAAATTTGCCTGAAGATCAGAGGACAGAGCCAGCCACTAGATTAAATGTAGAGGCCAGGCAATGGTGGCACACACCTTTAATCCTTGCACTCACTTGAGAGGCAGAGATTGGTCTGAATCTCTGTGAGTTCAAAGCTATCCTGTACTACATGAGATTAATCCAGTCTAAAAGAGAAACAGAGCCAGGCAGTGGTGGCACACACTTTTAATCCCAGCACTTGGGATCTCAAGCCTTTGTTCCTAGTATTTGGGAAGCACACATGCCATTAATTCCATCACTAGGAAGGTTGAGACAAGAAGTGATTTGGCTGGGCAGAGAAAGGTATATAAGGTGAGAGGAGACAGGAACTCACCTCTTTCAGCTGAGGACTCNGGGGCATTCAGTCTGAGTATTCCTGAAGATAGGATCTTCCCCTTTCAGATGAGGAGTTGGNNAGGTGAGAAGTGGCTGTGGCTTGTTACCTCTGATCTTTAACCATTTACCCTGATATCTAGCTCTACATTTTTATTATAAGAGCAATTTGGATTCGTGCAACACCAGAAAATTTCTTTCCAAGCAAAATTAAGGAGAAGACAAAAAATGAAACAAGTAAAACATGAGTGAATATGTTGAGTATATGTGTATAATATTAAATTAGTGAGCATTTTGGAGAAATAATTAAAAAAAAAGTTAATAAACTGAAATGAATTTCCAGCAGAAGCATTCAGTAATTTAAGAAATGGTAGAATCTCCATGGTTCTCCAAGGATCTCCAAGGATCCCTGGTCTCCATTTTAAATAAGTACTCAGAAACTCCCCCTAAACATAATCCATCATTATGGACTCCCTTTTTAAATCCATCCTGTTGGACTTAGGATTTCAACCCAGTGGTTATGATAGGACATGGTTCTTCAGTCTACAGCATGTGGCTTCAAAGCTGCTATCAACAGAGTTACAAAAACACTTCTTCAAATGAAGGAAAGAGTAAACACAATTTAAGCACAAACTTAAGGAGGCTATTGGGTGAGAAAAGTAAATATATAACTCTTTATATAGCTCTTTATATGTATATGTGTATTTGTATGTGCGTGTATATATACATATGTATCCTTATATATAGTGTATTTAAACTCAATCTTTACCCATATGAAAAATAATATGGTACAATGGCATTTTGAGACTACATTGATACTTATCATTTTCACCACGATCAATAATTTTGTTAGTGGTTTCAGTTGATGTAAGGCTTATACATGTTGGGCATATTTGTAAGTGTTAATAGCCTTTAGTGAAGATTATATAACTTTAATTATGAAAATGAGAAAATAATTATTTTGTAGTTTAACATCCTAACTACTCAGCCATCACAGTAGTGAAAATACTCTGTAATTAGACTTCTGATAATTTCAAATAATGCAGACAGACTTCAGCAATACATATTTGCGATGGTAAGTATAAAATGAAAATAACTCTGTTGAAATTCTAGCATTTCTTGCCTCTAGGAAACAAAATAAAAACAATAACGCCAAAGATAGACTTTAATGTGGCATTTATAATATGAAATATGTAATACATGCTTTTATTTGTATGAAAATAATGTTAAAGAACACATATATATGGTTTCTTCTGTGTGAATGTATTCGTGTATGAGTTTGTGTGTGTGCAAATANGTCTACTTCTTTACATAAAAGTTCCACTGGTCTCTAGTAGACAGTTCCACATGCATAGTCGCAGAACCCTGTTTAAATTCAGTAGGTCTTAACAAGATAACAACAAGAAAGTCACAAATGTAGGAAGAGGACTTGTAGGGTAGAGTTGATGGTGGTAATAGAGGTTAGAGGCAGATTGGAAAGGTGCAAAATAAATAGAATGCATATGATGCATGTCTGAAATTGTCAAAGGAAAACCATAATTAACATTTCCAAAGTCATTCCAAAACATAGAAAGTTTACATTAAAGAATAAAACTGTTTCCTCAAAGTATCAGTCACCAGCTGTTTAAGAGATTGCAAGAAAAAGGGAACTTTCTAATGACTGAGTTTGCAAGATTTTAAACACAACATTGTGTGAATATCATACATGGAGATATTTCATTTTTAATAAAATTGTAATGATGGCAAAGACCTGGGTGTGTTAGCATAATTCTTTTTTTATTAGCACATCAGTATAATATTGTATATTAACATGACTAATATCTTCCCAAGCACAGGTGTGCACCACCTTATCAAATTTCTACTAAAAATCTTCTCCATAGATTATGATAGTCCACAAGATTCTACATCTGGTAACCCAAGTTGCTTTGCTCAATTAAAGTCTATGATGTTTGCAAAATTATAAATTCAATTAAAGACACACTTGTTAGAATGTGTCTCCATCACTCAACAGAGTGGTTGTAGTTCTTAACCAGTATTATAATTTTATTTTTATTTCTTTTATATAGGAGATATGTACATATGGTCTACAAAGTTAAAATCACTAAATAAAATTTATTTGTNGAGTAAAATGCTATTGTAGAAATTCTGTGCTTCTTAGATAAATTTGCAACATTTAGCTAGCAATTAGTAACATTAATTCTAAAACATTTTTGTGAAATGTTTTAATATTTAAATGAAATAAAAAGAGACAAGTCTAATATAATAAAAATATTTAATAATTTCAAAGTAGTTGAAACTTGAATTTTAGGGCCTATGACATGTTATATATTTATATCTACATTTCAAATGCTCTGAATTTCCAAAAAGCCAACGTTAGAATGACAGCATCATCAGTTGTTTTCAGAACAGTTGAGAAAAGGTCTGCATCAATGTTATCCTAATCTTAATGACTTTTAAAATTTTCTGGAGCAATTGTTGTCTTGAATGTTCTTATCAAACTACTATAAACCTGCAGAGGGAGAAAGCAGTACTGGTGTTATTGGAGGTGAAGTTTCTGTCAGTGTGTATTTTCTGAAAGGAGAGAATTCACTTAAAAGTTTATGCAGTGAGCTGTCCCAAATAGAGTCACAGCATAGTGTATTCTGCATTGTGAATCTAAAGGGAAGATTTATGAGTATTGATGAGAGAGGTAATATTCATGAGTCAAGATGCTCTTTTGTCCTCCCAAATCATTGTGGACCAGAATTCTTTTTTAAAATATTTCTTCCTATGATCGATCAAGGAAGCCCTTAAGCTTCTGGGGAACAAATCTGCCATATAAATGAGGCCATAATAACCTCATGGCTTTCTGGAGACATAGACTTTGTGTTAATGAATGTGCATGGGAAATTGTTATGGTGCCTTATTTTCTGACTACTGTTTGAGCCTGCTCAAGTTCCATATTGACCTCATGGCTCTTGGTTGATACATTCTGCTGACCCAGATTTAAAATATTATTTTTTAAATTCAGAGATTTTCAATGACATGCCAGGTTGTATACAGAGGAAGTGTTTTGGGTTTTCTGTTAGGATCCCCTTCTCCTAGTTACACTGCACATGTCTATTTTGTTCGTGGATATCACTAAATAATATGGTAAAGGCCTAGTAAACTCAGCAGCCACCTGAGAGAAGATAGAAACATGGATTTAAGGATCTCAATTTTGGTTCTTGCAATAATATGCAATGAAAAGCCTGGTGGCCATTATTGTCTAGGAAGGATTCTTCATTGGTGACATCAGACTATTGTTGGGATTGAAGTCTGAAGCTTGTGTGACTGTTCTGTGACCAACAAGATCATGTTATTGGAGAGCTACATACATGTCTTATTGCAATCATTTGTAGGCACCCCCAAAGCCTGAGTTGCATGAGTTCTCATAGTGATTTGCTGCTTACTAAGGAAAAAAAAGTTATTGTATACTAGTCAGGATTTGTTACATGGGCCATTTTTATTCCTTACTGAGGAGTGATATGTCTGCAGCAAGACTTGGCTTCAGGCCATGGTCACAGCAGCAGTGAGCAGAGATGCTCTTTGGGAGATAACATGTCACATTTGGTGCATTGAACAGAAGGCCTGGCTTCAGTTTACTGCTCAACTGAGTTTCCAGACACTCTCGGGGGTACACTGTTGGAAAGGCCATGGGCCAGGGCTGCAACTTCTGAAAACACTCCAGTNAAGTTAATGGTATTTCTGGAAATTCTGCATGAAATTTTAAAGAGTAAAAGAAAAAGAGAAACTGTGACATCTGGGAAAGTAATTTACTTCTGAATTATTGCTTAGGAATTTTTAACTGATCGGAAACATCCAGGGGGAAATGTTAACACTGACTGCTAACTCCTTGCAAGGACCTACAGAAGTGTNGCTCTGACCTCATGCCAAAACTAGGGCCNCAAGAGAATACAGAAGATATAATCCTATTGCTTCAAGTAATTTGTAGTCATTGGATAAATGAGTTGCTGATAACACAGGACTGTGGCCACAAGGAGCATAAGTTGTGTTGTATTTATATTATTTTCAAAGTTAGTCTCGACCTGGCTTAGTAATCTAGGACAAACCAATACATTTTAAAGTCACTTCTTTTTCTGAATTTTAGAGTATCCACCCATAAAGGAGAAGTCATCACCCCAAACTGCAAAATACTTTCAAGATCTTCAACATTCCTTAAAATGTCCACAGATTATGGCAGAAAACACAAGTCATCTGAGTATGAGAAATATTCCAGTGACCAGAACTTTGTGCCTATTTCTTTTGATCCCTCTTACACTGAAGTCACACAAGTGTGGGGTAAAAAGTCATGAACACACACACATACACACACACACATATACAAAGGCATACATACAAATCTATTGTAGGAGAGAACAATACCATTTAACAGCCTACTGCTTTTCTTTTTTT
>LZPO01088202.1:21026-32978 GCA_001675575.1 Neotoma lepida | reverse complement strand
AGGGGAGGTTGCTTACCTCAGAGAAGGGGCCAGTTTATGTTCTTCTAAACGGATATGAAAATGTGTTTATCACCAATGCTGCCAAACGAAGGTCTTCTATCTAAGTGTTCAAAGGCAATTAATGTTGAAAACATGCTTANGCTAATCAATAGATTCAGTTTTACTGGCATTATACAACATCCAGGAGACAAATTTTCTCATGAAACATACCCCCAAATAAGAGAGTGCTAACATGTCTAATTATATTATGGACTGTGGGCAGATGGACATTTTCTTTAAAATACTAATAACATCTGTTAGGATTCACAGGGACTGCCCTATTTTTGGTAAGAAAGAGGGCATTATCTTTGCTGATTGTTTTAATTTGATAATGAATTGATAGGACTCCAATTATGTGATTTAAAACCTTCAGTTTCTCACTTCCCATTTCAATTTTGTTTTGCTTTTGAGTTATCTTTAAATCAATAAACTTGTTCATCATAAAGTACCTTCTTCGATAGCTATAATTAATACACTTTTATTGATATTTGAATATAATATTAAAAATACTGCCATCGATATAATAATGTGGAATAAACTAATGCACACAGAGCCCAGAAATCGTAGTTTCACAATCAAACCATTATCTGTTAATTTCTCCCATGTTATGAAAGAACAGTGATGAAAGAATAAGACACATGCAGTTTCAGAAATAGCTTACCATGCACTGATATATACAGACACAACACACACTCCAGAATACATTTCTCAATTCACTTTTAATTTTAAAATGTTTCAGAAGAGCTAATCTTACATATATTACTCAGCTTCTCTCAGGAATGATTTCCCACATATATATGAAGGCAACTCTCTACTGACAACTTGATACTGTTATGGGATTAAAATCTTAAAGAATTACACAGTATACACTCATATATAAGTAATAAGAGGTAATAAAACATATTTCTTAGTATAAAACTTTTTTTCTAGAATTAGGAGAGCAAAGCTGTGTTGGACCTTTCTTGTATAAGTGATGCAGCTCACAAGCATGGCCTATCAGACTTGACTTTTGTAATGTTCACAAATCTTCACTTTTGCATTTTCATCAATTGTATGTTCATATTCATAGTCTATCATTGATAACCCCTTTTGAAATTTAAACATATTTAGTGTGAGATGGGGGAAAAGAGTGCTGATAAAAATTTAACTATTTTTCTTGTCCATGATTTAGCACTGAAGGAATAATGAGTCATCCCTGCCACTTAACAGCTATATTGAAGAAATTTATATCAGCTCCCTGCCATCTAAGACTAAGAGAATGTAACAGAAGAGGGGGTAGAAAGAATGTAAGAGCCTGAAGATGGGAGAACTGAGAAATGCTAACTTCTAGACATGCTGTGGATGTTGTATACATCAACTCACAGAAGCTGCGATTATCTGGACAGAACCTGTACAAGACTAAGACAGCCCATATTCCAGCAGGGATGTGGGAGGGGCCCCCAAAGCCTCATCTCTACTAGAGTAGTTATTGGTAATTCATTGTTGCCTNGGGAAGGAGAATCGCTCTCCTTTGGGGATTTGATTGCTGGTGGATAGCTCATACCTTTGTGGATAGCCACACACTCATGGATATTTTGGCATAGCTAATTATACCCAGAAGGTTAATAATAACAATATAAAAGTGAATTCATTACCTGGATTGCTGTGATAAAATGCCATGACCAAAGTAGCTTTAAAAAAAGGATTTAATTGGNCTTGCAGTTCCAATAGAGTTAAGAGTCTGTGATGGTGGATCTGCAGGAACAGGGCTGCAGGAACAGCTGAGAGCTCACATCTCAGACAGCAAGCAGGAGGCAGAGTGCGTACCCCGGGAACCAAGTTAGTCTTTTTAAACCTCCTTTCCAAATAGTTGCAACAATTTAGGACCAAGTATTCAAACATGAGTATATGGAGGGGGTGGACCTTATCATTCAAACTACACAGAGGACACGGAGTTGGATAGTAGTGGATGAGATTATCAATATACCTAGTATAAATGTATTAGTCTTTAAAGAATAAAAAACTATTCAAAAAATTTAAGGTCATTTTCACTGTATAAAGAAGAAATCACTGAATCAAAGATCATGTAATATCAGTAAGGAAACAGGCAAAAATAGAGAAATATTAAAATATATAATATCATGTAAATATTGATGGTCATTTTCTGGCTTCTGCAACATAAAAAGGTGAATACATAAGTGTGTTGAGACTTTAAGAAAGGCTATGTAATTTTAAAATCAGGATCATTTAGATAGTCTTACTGATACTTTATTAAACATTTAACAATTACTGTAGGAGACTGAAGATAATCTAATTTTATTGCTGGGAAAACTGTATGTGGAAAAAAATTGAATGAAAACACTCCTATTTTTCATTGTGTTTTTCTCCCATTCCGTAGTGGTAACTGTTTGGCAGTTTTTGTTTTCTATATATTTCCAGATACTTTTCATGCATAGAGACATAAATCACCTCCTCTAATTTTTCCCACACAAATAAGAATATGATTTCCCTTTATTATATCTTTCTTTTGTTTCATGTAACAATGCCATAATTCATCCAAGCTGAAACACCATCTGTTGAAAGATATACTTTTATTTTACATTCTGTCAAGAATAAAGACTCTACCAGTTAAGCTATAAAACAATACTCTTTATCATTTAGAGTTTATTTTAAACATAACAGATGTGTCCTTTTAGTTTAAATTGACTGTCTGTTCTATAAAGTAGCCATTCTCTGTGCATTCATTAAAAAGGAAAATTGAAGCAAATATACATTAATATAAACTATAATTTCATATTCAAAAACCAAATTCTCATAAGTACATTTCAAGCTGGAGAGTCTGCAGCCAGCATTTCCCTCCCAATACATTACAGTTTTTTCTATCAAATGCTTAAGTGGTTTAGTTATTCTTAAAAGAAGACTTAAAAAAATATGGAAAGCCATTGGCCCATTTCCTGCATCTTCCAAAACATGCCAAATCCACCAGCTGACCCTAAGTGACCAAAGCACACTCTTCTAAGCCCTCAAGAACCACATGTTTGTCCCTGGGGTTTTTCCTCAAGGCAGATGATGACCGTTCCACATGGCTCAGACAGTGTTTTGTTGTGTAGGCAGCAAAATGACATCATAGTCACCTTAATCATCTAGAGTCTGATACACGAATAACTTTAAATTGCTTTTTAAAGGTGAATAAAAGAGTATACATCTTGGATATCTGCCCATTTGTGCAAACATATTTTGTCTCTACCATTTGTGAATGTAGGATTGTGGTATATTTGTGTATTTCTAGTTATTTAGGTAACAGGCCTCCATTGCAAAGTTTTTAGTTTCCATCAATTCGTTTTTAAGCTACTTTTATTTTTTGAGATTATAATATAATTGCATCATTCCCTCCTTGCTTTTCTTCCCTTCCAGGCCTCCCATGTGATCCCCTTTTGCTCTTTAGAATCCATGACCATATTTTTTTTTAAAATAGTAGTTGTGTGTGTATGTGTGTGTGTGTGTGTGTGTGTGTGTTCTAAATGTATAAACACAACTTGCTCCAATTCTTATATGTCTTTTCTCCACCCTACGCCTTCAAATTGCTTTGCTTGAACAATACTGGAGAAACTGTTTGCATGCTTCTGTGTATGCCTACCAGCATATCTACATATAAACACATTTAAATTTGATATAATTTTATATGATTTTTTCTCCCTTCAGGACTTGCATTCTGTGCATTAGAATTGCATTCCCTATCATCACTAATATGTATTTTCAACTTTAAAAATGAACAATTTGAAGGCTGTTTCTATGTCCTTGGGGCTGTCTAGTTCTGTATTCCTTAGTCAAACTTATTTATATTTTCCATTTATATGACAGAATCTGTATCTTGCATAAAGAAGATTTCCACTGTCTCATATTACATTCAAATTTTATACACATTTCAATGTTTACCTTTTGGAGATTTTCCTTCTTTAGTAAAGGATAGTAGAAGATAGGTAGGTAGGTAGGTAGGTAGGTAGGTAGGTAGGTAGGTAGGTAGGTAGATGATTAGATAGATAGATGATTGATAGATAGATAGATAGATAGATAGATAGATAGATAGATAGATAGATAGATGATAGATAGAGACAGACAGTGAGAGTGAGAGAGGCAGAGACAGCGACAGACAGGTAGATTTTGTTAGCCATTTCTATCTGTAATGACATTTAAGGAACCTATGAGAGCATATTTTCCCAGCTATCATATATACAGATGGTACTTTAGATTAGCACAAGCCTGAGAAGCATCTACACTGCCCTCTTTTTGTTTGTTTATAAAAAACAGAGACCCAGTAAAGANAAATATTTTTCCTCTGAGTCAATGTATTGGGAGACCCAGGATTTAATACCAATATTGAACTTCTGAGTTTAGAGTTTATTTCACAAAATGTTAATACTCAAAGTATTATTTGAGCAAGACACATTTGAATAAACATAAAATGTAAGGACTTCAGAAAGTTCATAGTTAAAATTGTGCAGTTGTTNCTAATGGGAGACTAAAGCAACAGTACCTTGTAATGTGGGACATTTTATCCAGCTTTTAGTTGGCAACTGAGGAACCCAGATGCAATGATAAAATGTATTCCATGTCATTTAAACCAGTGATGAGCAAATTAACAAGACATGAACACTCTCTTCTTTTTAAATACATTANGTGATTCAGAACTAAAAATCATCTTCAAGTCACATTTTTAATTCTCATTTATTTATCTATTTACAATCTTAGTGAATACAAAATACACTTTTGTATGATAGTAACAATAGCAGCTTATAAGATCAATGATATTATACATGTGTATAATACAAAGCTAAGTAGTAATGAGGCACACCAGATACAATGTATGTTTATTTTTGTAAAGGATGCTTCACCAGCCATTTTTTAAAAGTCTGTTTAAGTCATCAACACAGTGACTGATAGCTTGATCATGACACAATACTTTCCTAAACAACCAATACAAATATCAGATTTTAACTAAGCTAGCAATCTTTTCTTGTTTGAGGACATGTTGAGCAATTCTCCAGTATTCCCCAAAGTTTGGTGACCAGGGATAATACACCCTATTTGAAAACTGTTCCATTCTGGGACTGAAGAGATGGATCAGTGATTAAGGAGCATTGGTTGCTGATCCAGAGGACCCAGGTTCAATTCTCAGCACTCACATAGAAGTTCATATCCATCTATATCTATAGTTCCAGGGGTTTTAACACCCTCCTCTGGCCTCTGAAAATATTGCATGCACATGCTACACTAGCATACATGCAAGCAAAACACCTATACATATAAAATAAAGTAAGTTTTTAAAAAGAACAGGTACATTCTAAAAATAAAGTTATTTTAAAGGATACATGTTTCAGAGTATTGAAAATGGATATACTTTAATTAAGCCAATTACAGAGTAGTGCATTTCAGCATCCTAAAAATACTAACATATGCTATGTAATTAAGTTATATTTGAGATACAACCTAGCATAACTATATTCCATCACTGTCTTAAAATAATTTTTTTTTTAGTTTTGGAACTAGTAGAACTGAATTAAGATGTGGGATTAAATTCGATTGAAAGCTATATTCATATGTATGTAGCATTTGTTATGACAGAGTTAGTGTTCTCTTTCATGGGCAGTGGAGGGTCAAGAATTAAGCGGAGTTACCTGACGGCATTTAGACGGCTCTGTGTGTCCCAAACATTTTCCTGTGGAAGCAATTATTCTTCATTTATTTCATAGGATCCTCCTGCCTGTTTGACAATGATATAATCTTTTTATTTGTAGAAAAGTAACTGAACACATCTCCTTTATGTAAGAATGTCCCAATTCGTCTGCCTGTTCCCTACACCATTACTTGTTTCCCTAAATATTTAACTCAAGTCAGGTCCTCAAATCCTCAGAGACAAATACAAAATTATTCCCAGAGAGGAAAAAATANAGTGAAAAACTTTCAATGTTTTTGGCAAAAATATACATGTAGATGGACACATGAGGAAGACTAATTCAGTTGGTAAACTGTTCGCCTTGCAAACATTAAGACCTGAGTTTGATCCCTGGGACTCATATAAAAAGCCCATATGTGAGAGCATGATTGTTATCCTGGTCCTAGGGATACAATGATAAACAGATCCCAGGACCATCCAGCCTAGCTTAATAAGTGAACTCCTGGATGCTGAAAGAGCCTATCTCAAAATGAAAATGTAGATGGTGCTGGAGGAGCAAAATCCAAGCTTAACTTCTGATTCCTACCCACATGCACACTCATGTGCTTATGCACCCACCTACCCACAGGCACACACACTCAAATGCACGTGTATGCACACATGCACACACATGCNTGTGCACACATGCATGAACACTATGTATGTATATATATGCTTATATGGATTGCATGATAGAAGTTATGAGATACAAAAATTGAGTAAAGAGAAACAAAAATTTAGGCAAAGTTGAATTTCTCAATATGAATGATTCACATGAGATTCATAATTATTAAAATGAATTCTTGGAAATTGCCCTTACTGTAGGTTTTATGGCTGAATGGTATGCATACAATAGTGACCTCTATGGGATAAGTTTGAACTACTGGAAATTCCTTATTAANACTACCATAAAGGAAATAAATGATGTTCAAAATCAGAATGGGAAAAGTGCTTATTCCCCTGCCTCTCCTCTAATTACATTCCTACAAGTCCAAAGGACTCCATGATATTAGAAAACACATAGCTAGGAAGACCTCCAATATTCCTCACCACTGCCATAGTTTCTTTCTTCTGGTGGTGGACAGGTGGACAAAGGATGGAATGACTCATGCTATCCCTGAGCTGGGACTTGAGGTATAATAGTGACAATTGGATCCAGCAATGGCAGTCCACAACTTCAACTTTCTGAAGCAAGTGATAAGTAGAGGTATTTCAGGATGGAGAGTAAAATCTGAGCACTGGTAACAGTGACAGTTCTGCACGCATGAAACTATAAGACAGGCAGTACATTCAGTTTATTTTTAAGCACAACTGTGAAAAAGTAAGAATAAATTTAGATCTGCTAAATTAAGGGTTATCTTAAATTATGTCATGAAGAACAATGGTTTATTCACTTTTAAGCATAAATCTCTTCAGAGACCCTTAGCCAGTTGAAAAAAGGGGGAAAAAGAGCTCTTGAAAAACAAAGATTACTTGTCCAGGTCCCTGATGTAAACATGTACAAAGTAACTCTCAGTCATTCTCAAAGAAGCCACATTGAAGAAATGAAAAGACTTTTGAACATCAGTTAGACNTCAGTTCTGCAGTCACATTAAACCCTGTGACCTAAATAACCATGAAGGCAATTAGTTCAAGTAAACATTTGTGACTTTAAGGATTAACAAATTTGCCTTGAGTCTATCTTACAGTGTTAAGTGAGTACGTGGAAAGACTATAGATTAACACATCTGAACATAGAACTATANTAAGTATATGTAATAGCCTCAGTGGATCCTTGTCCTACTTCTATGGTCTGATGAGAAGGCCAGATGAAATTTCTAAAAGTGCAAATTAGATACAAACTGTATCTCCAAGATAATCATGTAATTAGCATGACACACCAAAACAGATTTAAAACATATCCATTCAAGTCCGTTTTAGTGCATTTGTTTGAACAGTGAAAAAATGTAGATGGTGCTGCACATCTACACTTGATAGCTTTATCTTGACACAATACTTTCCTAAACACCCAACACAAATATCTGATATTAACTAAGCTAGCAATCTTTTCTTGTTTGAGGATATGTTTGAGTAAAGAGAAACAAAAATTTTAGATGAAGCTGAATTTCTCAATATGGATGATTCATGTGAGCTTCTTGAAGAGTAATAAGTTTTCAAAATTTTATCAGTGGTAACTTCATGATTGCTGGTGTGTGTGCCTGTCTGTGCATGTGTGTGTGTGTTTGTGGGGGGGGGCTCGGGGATTTGAAATTCCATTTTCTAGCTTGTTTTATTTTCTTTTTTTAAATGTTACATAGTATTTAAAGCTAGCAAGTTAATTACTGTCTGCTACTCTTTCCCCCACACCTCTAACTTTGCTTTATAAGTTATGTTTTGTTTTAAATTCCAAAGTAATTTGAAGTTGAAAAATGAAGACTTGGAAATGATATGAAACCACTATAAGCATGAATAAAACATTATTTATCCTGAAAAAGAGACAGTCTTACAATTGTCTATAACATGAATGGAACTTGATTCATTAGGTTAAAGGGAATAAGCAGGCACAGAAAGATAAGGGCTTTCCTCTCAGGCATACTCTAAAGATGTTGAACCTACAGAGATTTGAGAGAATGAGAGACATGAGTCTGAATTATGGGAAAGAGGGATGGGGGAGGTTGATCAGTTGCTGCTAAATAATCTATCTACAAGAAAAGTTCTTGTGTGATATGTCATACACATACACATAGCAAAATACTATAATAATTCATTAATATATCTATTTTTTAAATTTTGATACAAGGTCTCACTCTATTGCCCTGGTTGACCTAAAACTTACTGTGTTGATGAGAACACCCTCAAACTCAAAGATCTGCCTGTTTTTGTCTCATCAGTGCTGGAGTAAAGGCATCTACAACCAGGCCCAACCTGTAAAATTTTTATCAATAACAATTTTTACTTAAATTTTANAGAAAAATCATGAAACTATGAAAAATGTAAAAATTTGAAATTTTGACATTATACTTCTAAATAGTGTCTAGGTCAATGAAAAAGTCATTATAGAATGTATATGAAATTTTTTGATTTGAATAATAATAGCAGTAACAATTTATCTAAAACTTTGTGAGATTCAGCTAAACGTTTAGGAAGAACATGAGAATAATAAGTGCATATGGACTGGAATAGCAAGTGCATGTGGACTGGAATACCAAGTGCATGTGGACACTGTAATACCAAGTGCATGTGGACACTACAACCAAGTGCATGTGGACACTGGAATACCAAATGCATGTGGACACTGGAATACCAAGTGCATGTGGATACTGCAATACCAAGTGCATGTGGACACTGGAATACCAAGTGTATGTGGACACTAGAATACCAAATGCATATATAAAAAGAAAACAAAAACTAAATATTTATGATCTGGAAATCTTCCACAAGCAACTAATTAAAGCTGAGCATATTGAACAAAAATAACAGAGAAAAGGAAAATACAAATGAGCCAGAACTAAAGAAACAGAAAAGACATTCATAATAAGTGGAACAGAAAACAAATGCAGACCCAGGAAAGATTTACCAATACCAAACATTGTTAAAGAAACTTTACTGCATATTTTCTATCATTCATAAAAATATTAATAATTAAGTTAAATTAATTAAATTAATTTCAAAATGTTGATTTTTTTAAACCCATGAAAAAAATACAGTCAAAAATTATTTTACTAGACCAAACTCTTAATGTTTCTAAGGGAAATCATAATAAAGGTGTGATATGTGGTTGTCAAGGATTAGAAAATGAGGATTTTCCAGCTTAGTTGATGACATCATCATGATCTTGACACGAAACATGAAAATGACATTATAAGAAATCTGCAAGACATCCTCACCACATTCAGAAAACATGGTTTTTATAGCCTAGCCATATAAACATAAGTGGAATAATCTACAATTGTTAAAATTACAGTTAATTATAATTATAATTTATATGAAGTGGAAGCCATAAATTTGATAGAATACTTTACAAAAACATCATATTTTAAAAAAAGAAATATTTATATTATTCTTTTAATATTTATATTATATTTTTAAAAAGAAAAGAAATATTTATAATGCACAGGAAAATGATTGCTANATTCTCCATCAATTCAGATAAGGATTGATGGCTCAGCCATTAAAAGCTAGGCTCACAACCAAAAATACAAGGATTTTAGACAATTAAAGAGCAATTTCTTTAGCATAATAAAATAATAATAATAAAATTCTGACATTATATATTGTGCTTAATGGTGAAATGTTGAGAATTTTTATTTGGATCTGGAAAAGAAATAGGAAATGTCACTTTTCATTATCTCTTCTCAACATGATAGTTGAGTTTCTTAACAGGAAAATAAGACAATTAAAAAAATAAAAGGACTATGAACTAGAAAAAATAAATTGTCATCTTCTGAAAACTGAAGGCTGAAAAATCCAAGTAAAGTAACAAATAAACCTAGTACGTTTAGACACAAAGTCAGTATACAAAAGTCAAATGACAGTCAAACAGAATTGAGAAACTTCACTGCGAGTGTAGTCCATGAAGCAGAAATAAATCATCCCAAANTTAGCAATACAATCTCTCTCAAGCCTATGCATAGTTGAGATTTTCGTACTCTTCATGGTGTTTTTTCTTTTTCTTTAGTGATGAAAGTTTTTAGCATGTCAATTTGTTTTTAGAGCTTTTAAATACTGGCTTTGAAAATGTGGTTAATCTTCAGGGTACAACAGTATTGTGTTTATCCCCACCATTTGATGGTACTGCCTCTTTAAGCACCAGTTCCCTTGGATCTCTTCATGTAGTGAGTATTAGGAAATTGAGTCTATCTTTCCATGTGGATAATAGTATTTTATGCTATTTGTTAGAGAGTCTCTCACTCCTGTGTTGATCTGGAATATACTTTTCATTGGATATTAAACTGCTGAAAGAAAAAGACAGTCCACTTATGAATTTTCTATTTCATCTCACTAGGCAATGTTTTATTCTGACCAATACTACATCCTAAATATCACAGTATCAAAATGAAATTTTATATTTCAAAAGCCAGATTCCCATAAATCTTTAGAAGTAATTTTTAGACATTTGTTCTTCTTCACAAAGAGTAACAACTTATTTTGGTTTTATTATCAAAACACTGATGTAATTCTATATGATTTTGACTCTTACCAATGAATAAACTGAAGAGAGATTTATGAATTTTGTTATTGGCAAGGATAAATATAATTTTCTCCTTTAAGTAATTCATAATTATTAAAATTTTCAAACTTTTATCAGCATACTATCTAGGTAAACACAAGAAATGAATGAAAACTTCAGAAAAGAATGTGAAGACTTTGTGTGTACTTCACATGAGGCAGATATTTCACAGATATCACACTTTAAATATTATTATCACAGGCAAAAACAAAATCAATGTGCTTCAAAACAGCAGAACTTTTGCTGACCACTAAGTACTAAATTGAGTACTAAGGAAGTGTGGTGTGTTATGGCCAAAAGACAAGACTTTCTCTTACCTATACTTTTTCTTACCTATGTCAAGTCTATGTCTCTGTTTAGAGTTTACTGAAGGACACATTTGTTAGAAAGCAGTAGGAACAAGATTCAGAGTCCAGGTTAATTTGTTTCCTTTTTTTTCTTCACAGTAATTCTAGGAAGTCTCTTGAGAAGACACCAGCACAAAGCATGCCCTCACACACTGTCCTTTTCTGTCATGAAAGATGAACTACATATATATGGATAACTACAAGGCCTGCATCCCTGTTTGGTAAAACATCACTTCTTTCAACTCACAGACATCACTTAACTTCAGTGATTTCCATCTGCATCATAGCCTCCATCTTTCTGTGGAACCTTGTATGACTCCCTTCTGCCTTCAACCATGCTGTTCTTTCTAACTTTTGAAAAGGAGAAGACCATGTAACCTCAATTTCTTCTCCAGCACACCAGACTGTTGCTCCCTCATTTAGCCCAACCACACTCCTCTGTTTTCTGCACTTATTAACCTCCACTTCCATCNCTTAGGCTTCTGTAAATCCATAACAACTAAGTTTTGTTCTCAAAACACCACCAGTATTACAAGTGTACCATTGACTTCTGTGATAACCCACCCAAGTAAGGTCTTAATTTGCACATTCTTTATCTACCAGTAACATGTAAAAAAATTGATTCCTTCCTTTTTTTAAAATGTCTTCTTAACATGATTTTTTTT
>LZPO01088202.1:0-10644 GCA_001675575.1 Neotoma lepida | reverse complement strand
CCTTGACCCCAGGTGCTGAGGCACGTGGCAGGGTCGTTCTCAGAGGGTATATAAGGCAGAAGGGAATGATGAAAGAGGTTCGGCTCGTTCGGCTGCTTCTAGTCCCAGTTCCAGTAANAGATGTTCGGTGAATAAAGGTCCTGGATGCTTGCAATCTGACAGTGTGTGCTGCGCTCAATCCCGACTCCCTCCGCCAGATCCAGATTACAGCCGTGCGGGTCGCGGCACCCAAGGAAAGGAGACCTGCTAAATCACTTGTTCTCAACCTTCCAAATGCTTTGACCTTAAATACAGATCCTCAGGTTGTGGTGACCCCAACCATAAAATTATTTCATTACTACTTCATAACTGTAATTTAACTACTGTTATGAATTGTAATGTAGTATCTGATATNCAGGATATCTGATTTCTGACCTGAGAACCATTGGTCTAAATCAACATGCTATAAGTTTATATGAACTCACAGAGAATAACGCAACATGCACAAGATCCTCAGGGGATGTACCAGGTCCTCTCTGTTGGTATTATGGCTTCTGGTTGAGTAATTTTATGGGATTCTGGAGTGTGTGAACAAACTGGTCTCTGGTTATTGTACCTTCTCTTAGATTCTTTTTCTTCTGTTGGTTTGCCTTGCCTAACTTTGATGTGATAGTTCTTGTTTTATATTATTATATTGTATTTTATTATACTTTCAGGGCAGAGGGGAGAAAAAAACCCAGCCACTAGGGTAAATGTTATCACTGAACTGTCATTTATACCTGCTGTGAGAAGAAAAATCAGTTCTTTCTCCAATGGAGTGATACTGGGTATATCAACAATTCTAGGACAGGTTTCATGTTCAGGAGTAGCTGATCAATGGATTCCACAGGTTTTTTTNTTGTTGTTGTTTTTTGTTTCTTNCTTTTTTTCCTGTGTGCTTTTTCTTAGTTACAGTTTGGTATTTTGTTTTGTTTTGCTTTTGTTTCTTGTTTGTTTGTTTCTCTTTGGTTGTTGTTTCATTTTGTGTCTTGGTTTTCAGAGTGTTGTTGCATGTGCTTATTTGTTTATTTGTTTGTTTGTTTGTTTTGAAGAAGAACTTATAGCTGAATGGGTAGAGAGGGGAGAGATTTCAGAAGGACTTGGGGGAAGGGAAGAGTATAATCACAATATATTTAAATTTAAAGACATTTTTAAATAGTAAAAGGTATAATACAAACAAAACCAATCAACCAAACAAACAACACCAAAAACAAATCAGGATTAACATACATCCTAGCATGGCTCAAGGTCCCAAGTAAACAAAACCTCTTAGGAAGCAAGACATACCAAAAGTTAAAATGTTAACCCAGAACTTTCATAGTAAGGAACTCTATGAAACCCTGAGGAACAAACAGTTTATAACAATGACGTTTATTCAAAATAATTATGATAGAAAAAGAAGCTAGAAAGACAGAATTCCAAGGACAAAGAGTAAAGCCACCTACTTATTTCATCTGTACTGCAAACCTGTCTTTACCTTTTCTCTCCATTATAGTGGATTTTAATATTTTTGCTTCATTTTGTACCTGTAATTTCTATCTGTAGATAAAGTAGTGCCTCAATTTGTAAATACGAGTACTGTTTCACCTTGTGAAAAACCTCCTCTAGAAAGTGTAAAGTGGCTGGCTGCAAATCATAGTTTTTAATAAATTATGGGATTTTTTAGTATTTAGGGAATGGACCAAAAGTAAAACAAACAAAATAACACTTGCATCTTTGGATTANAGATAAGATTGTCATACCAATAGGATGAGTTTTGTGAAAAAAGATAGAGTAAGTAAGCTCAGTGTAGAGTAAATCATGCTATCCCCTAAGGTCTTTAGCAAGCAAATGCTCACATGCCACAAGGTCAATTACTTCTTCCATTCTTTCTATTTTCATCTTGTTGAGCCAGTTTGTTAGAGGAAAGGCTTCCATTTACATGTCCTAAATGAAAAACAAAATTCCTGCTTACATAAAGAAAAGATAAAATTCAGAAAAGTAAAAGATTGACTAAACTTCAAAATACAGCAAGAGCTGAGATTCCACTGAGGGGCTATAGGCACTGCATCAAAAGAACACTGCAGCTGCCAAGTCCTCCTGCTCCTCCTCCTGCTCCTCCTCCTGCTCCTCCTCCTGCTCCTCCTCCTGCTCCTCCACCTGCTCCTCCTTATCCTCTTTCTATGCCCCCTCAGCCAACCCCTGTCTTCTTCCTTACACGTTTAATTTTAACTGCCTTCAGTTGGATACTTAGGTTTCTCAGGACATGTTTTGCACCTGTCTTGACATTCTTTCCCAAATAACTGAAAACAAGGTGATTTATTTTTTCTGAAGTACAATCTGCATTTTCTACAATTTGTGTGTCTTATGTCAAGGACTCTCATGAGTTGTTTTGTTTTTGCTGCTTTGTTTGTTTGCTTTTCTATATATCAATTCACCCACATTTTCCTTTAAAAGATCAACAACAACAACAACAACAACAAAATAAAGAGCCGGGCGGTGGTGGCACACGCCTTTAATCCCAGCACTCGGGAGGCAGAGGCAGGTAGATCTCTGTGAGTTCGAGGCCAGCCTGGGCTACCGAGTGAGTTCCAGGAAAGGCGCAAAGCTACACAGAGAAACCCTGTCTCAAAAAAAAAATAAATAAATAAATAAAAAATAAAAAAATAAAAAAATAAAATAAAGAAGATGAAACATCTAAATCCTAATGAACTAGGACTCCCATTCTGATAAGCAGATGGGCTGAGTTAACTTGAGTGTTTAAATGTAATTTTTAGACAATGCAAAACAAACCTTTAAAGTCATTTGATTAATTTTATTAACACACTAGGCTGATACACTGACTTCAGCTAAAATATGTGTGTTGGAGATGGGTATTTAATTTAGTTAACCACATAGAGAAAGATTTTGTTTATGAAGTCACAGCCTTAATCATGACACAAAATGCTAAATCTCCAATCGTGCAATCATGGAATGTTTCATTCTTGGATTTTTTTTCCATGTGTAGCTGTTGTGATTTCTTTTCTTAATTGGATGAAATTCATATTTTTAAACTAATCAGAATGCTTTTTTGTGGTTCAGGACTGTTTTGTATATAGCTCCTGCACGAAGTCAGAGCTACCATTGGAAGGAAGGGAAAACTATTAGGACCTAGAAGCCATGATAAATGCACTCTATTCCACTCACATGTAACAGTCCAACTGATTGGCATTAGCATTAGGTTAAAATATTTATTGCACTTATTCAAGATAAATTGCATCAATATAATTTATTATTTAAGAACAAGTGGGAGGATTGCCATCACTGAAAATAATATTGTGCTTCACACTATTCCTGACAATGGTGGGTTTAAGGAAGCGTGAAACCGCTTAGTATATAATTTATACAGTACAAATTTTAACTGTAAATATTTTAACATCTTTAGGAAGGAAGAATTAAAAGGTATGACACCCGTACCAAATGTGGGAGAAGCATGCCCCAAGACATTTCAACAGAAAAAGCTGCCAGAGAAACCTTTTAGAAAGGACTGAATTAATCAGATTGTCTCCCCTTGGGTACTTTCCCACTCCTATTGTAAATGAGGAGAGTCATTTACATCTAAACAGATTTTAATAGATCCCTTTCACCAGTTAGCAACATAGCTTACATCTTCCTACTAACTTTCATGACTAAGCATTCAGTTCCGAGAACTTGAAATGTTAGCAATATTTGAAATCAGAAAATTGAATGTGTGAGCTCGTCATTTGCTTGGTTTTGCTATTTCTGTTACCACTGGTGAAATTTGCATTAATAATAGTGTTCCATTGGGTTGTCATCATGGAAGATGCTGCATGAATTTCCACCGATTTTTTCTTTTACCATTTTGACATCATCCTAACTGTTCTTTCCCATTGTCCTGACATCATAGCACTGCCTCCCCAGACTTGTGGTGACATTGCTTCACACTGCTTTAACATCACAATCTGGCCCATGTAGATTTGTATTGACCTCATTTTGCCATCAATTTGACATTGTAATTTGGTCTCCATGGAAACATGAAACCATTTTGTCATTATAATTTGTCATTATAATGTGGTGTCCATGGGCTTATCAAAATTGTTTTCATATAGCAATTTGACATCACAACACAATCTCTGTAGGTTCCCCTTGGAATGTTATGACCATGGTAAATTGCATTCAAATGAGTTGGAATAGAATTATGATAAGCATAAGAAAAATATCCATTGTATATATTCAGAAGATATTTTTCAATCTTAAGTATGTGCATAACTTAAGGTATTTTTCCTTTCAAATCATTATGGTAGGTAGCTTTTGTGATAAGTACTAAATTTTATGCATTTTACATTTCTAAACTCTTGGAAAAAAACCTCTCATTTTCTTGAGGTTAATTTTTATATCAAAATGCACAGAATGTTACCTTTGTTCATCTATTTCAGTTTTCCACTCAGTCCCTAACACTAAAATCTGTCTTTGCTGCATAACAGAAAAAATTCTGAGATACCCTAATTTAATTACTGGGGTCAGTGGATGGTGAGGAGGAGAAATAGGGGANGGTATACAGTTAATAAGCTGGGGTTCAGTAGCAAATCCCTTTCACATTTTTGAAGGTATTTGAAGTACTTCAAACCCATCAGCACTTTCAGGTGCTAGCACACCCTGCTCACAAATCCCAAACAATTCAGAAGCAACTATTTCTTCTTACTGTGGACTACTCTCCATCCCAAAGCTTGTTCCCTTCATATAATTCCATTGCTCTTATCTAGTGGTAGCATAGCTTCAATGTAAACAAATTATGACTTCTTTCCTTAAAATTTTCATTATAAAAATATTCTGAGTTCTGGCCCAGTGAATTTTTTTCTTTCCCCAGCTGNTGTTTATTCTGTTACTGACAGCAACAGGAAGTTGTCCTGGATTAACCATTGTCTCCCTGGCCAGTACCTGGAGGAGCTTCATAAACCTTTTCTTTCAGAGTTCTCTTGGCCTCAAGAGTATTGTTTTAATAAATGTCATAATGCTAAATGAATATTATTTTCATGAGTGTATCTTAAATCTTGCTTCCCAAATGTCTTAATAATGTTTAACTTCTTACACTAACATCTTTTATTTCCATTAAACAGTCTTGGACATGATCTTACCCGATATTTTCCAGAATTATTGGTACCCAAAATACATAGAATCTTATCATATTATTGTGGACAGAAATAGGCATTATTTGTTTTACAATGTAAAGNACCTGAAAAGAACGGTTAACATCAGCCTGAAAGGTGCTGACACCAAGCGAGTGAGTTCTTAAAGACTCTCATTCTCATATCAATATCTTTCTCTCAGTTATTTTATCTTTCTTTATTCCAAATAGTTGAGGTGCTGTTCGAAGGCCAGATGTCCAACAGTTCATGATGGGAGTTCTGTAGACTTTTGTTCAGAGCAGAAATCAATTAATCTAAAAGGTTCTGTCAACAACAAAAATAGAAGGAGGAAGGACAATCAACTCTGATTCAGTTCTATCACTTGTTAATTTACAAATTAATCTCAGTGATCAGGGACAAAACTCCAAGAATGAGTCAGTTTCTTTCATATGACTTCTATGGAAAGCTATAGGAGCAGCCGGATCTGTAAAAATAATCTGTCCAAAGCAAAAAAAAACTAACAATAAAGAACACAAAAAATAGAACAAAACAGATTGCACAGTAAACAATGGAGGCTCTGGATAGAAATAAGAACAGGTGTTCATGTCTGCATTTTATTTTCTTGATTCTGGGGAATTTCTTAGTTGTTTTTATGCTAATTTCTAAAGTTGAGAGTTGATCAGACTTTATGATCTACCTTTAGCACATCTCTGTGAACTTCATTACAATGTCTTCCTCTCACTAACTCTTTGGAGCTAGTCTCAGATGTATTCTATGTCCCAGAAACAAATCAATTAGATTGGACAAGGATAAAGATAGTTTGGGAAGGCATTGGCTTCTGATGTTCTCTAATTTGGAAATTTTTGGCATTTTATTTCTCATTTTACTTTAACTCATAAAATTGAATTTTATATATCATCTTTTTCTATATAATTAGAATATATCTGGAAAATATTATGNTTTTATTAAAGGAACATAGCAGCAAAATAACTCCCAATGACATTCCACTATACTCATAGATCAGTGCCTTGCTCATCCATCATCAGAGAGGCTTCCTCCTGCAGCAGATGGGAACAAATACAGAGACCCACAGCCAGACAATACACAAAGAGTGAGACCTTGGAACATTCAGCCCTAAAAGGGAAAACTCCATCAAATCTCTCCCCTCAGAGTTCAGGCGACCCTGAGGAAGAGGTAGCAGAAAAGGTTTAAGGGCCAGAGGAGATGAATGACACCAAGGAAACAAAGCCTTCTAAATACAGCAGTACTACTCACATATGAACCCACAGAAACGGTGGCAGCACATCGGATGGGGCCCTAGAGCTGAAAGGAGAAGTGGACACAAGCCCCCATCCCTAACCGAGATGCTATCTCCAATTGATAACCATTGGCAAGTGTAAAATGTAGTTTTCTCCAAGGGAGTCTCACTGCAGAAACAAACTACTCTTAAGGGTAGGCCCCANGACCAGCAGTAGATGGCCAACAAAACATTAACTCAGTGGCATCTTTGGAGGTTCTTTGTCTCATAATATTGCATTGGGACATTTTTTTTTAACCTTACAGGTCTTTTGAGTATATATTATGGCTTCCTATTTTGTGTTTTTTCAGGATTCTTATGTGTATTAACGTATGTGTCTCTGAATCTATAAGTGTTTCTTGTGCCTTTTCTTTGGCCCTTTTCCTTCTGTTTCTTTGCTTATTTTTCTGATTGGTTTGTTTTTGTTTTCTCTTATTTTATTCTTTTATTATCTCTTAGATGTCTGTTAATGGGAAGAGGGTTAGAGAGGAACTGGGAAGAATCAGGGGAGGGAAAATTGTAATTAAAATATTTTATGTGCAAAAAGGTATTTTCAATAAAACAATGTTTTAAAAAAAGAACTGAGCTTCTCAATATAGATGGGGAAATAAACAGTATACATGATATAAACTGATATGTATGATATAAACTGATATACATGATAAAAATTAATATATATGATATAAACTGATATTCATGATATAAACTAATATACACAGAAATTAACTTCTTCAATGGAGCACATGCTTTTCAGCTCCTGGTTCTTGGCACTTCAGACTAGAAAACTGTTAGACTGAATCAAATCATTCACTTTACAGATTCCCTAGCTCTTTAAAGAACTTCACATACCACACACACACACACACACACACACACACACACACATACACACACACACACCAACTATACTACTAGTTCTGCCCTCTGAAACCCCTACATAATTCAGGAATTCTTCTTTACTTAAGTTCTCCAGGTTATCTCAAGTTTTCTGGGCTGTCTTGGCAGTTACAGTCTCCTAATTATATACCTGGAACTGTGTGATCAGGTGCAGACAAGATTTTCCAAAGGGGTTTTGTAAGCTTTGGCTCTGTAATCCCAACTTTAAGATGGGCCCTATCTGATTTGGTGAACCATGCTCAAAAGGATACTCTAGTCAAATGATTGGGAATGCAGTTGTCATTCCTTCTTGTTGCCGGGAAGTGAATGTTTATGTTGTCATGGGGATGGAAATGTTCAAGAACAGTTTTTGAATTCTATAGCCATCAGGCAAAGATGAGATCAATTTTGGGGTTTTGTTTAAAAAACTAAAATTTACTAAGCTGTCTCCTTTACAGATGACAGTAGGAAAAGGCTTGTTATCTCTAGAAAATGGAGAATAATCTAAGGAGAATAAAAACAAATGCAAATAACATTGAAAACTTAGTTTTTGAATTTTTGGGTTTTTATTTTGTTTTGTTTGTTTTTTTGCTGTTGTTTTTAATGAAAGCAATGATAATAAAATAATCAGTAATCGTATACATCAAAGATTTTCCAACTCTTCTGTATATTTACAAAGCACCAGGTTATGTTCCTGAGATTTGAGGAAACATAATTTATATGCAAGATTCTGATTGTCAATTTTATTTGTGTTACTTANGTGGAGTGCATGTTTGGGTATGCCTGTAGCTTCTAAGACAGAACTCAATTGCAGGTGCTATGGCCATTGAAGAACTCAAAATTTGAATAGAATATTGAGAGATGGAGGAACTGGGAATGTTTGGAGGAAGTTGGCCTGGCTCCTGGAGGCATGACAATGGGGACAATATCTTGTCCTGGCAACTTCTTGCTGTTGTTCTTATTTCCTGTCCATCTTGAGAGGAATAGCTTCTGCCCGATGGTCCCACCTAAGATACTCCACATCACCAAGGACCCACAGTCGTTAGAGAGGATGCCTGGAACAGCAGCCAAGTAAATCTTTTCTCTGCCAAGGTCTGTGATTTCAGGTTCTCTGTCACAGGATGGCGATGCTGAATAACTGTCTTCAAGAGGCAGCTGTTTCCCAAGCAAAGCATTCCTAAGTTAGTGTGTACAAGTTACATTTATGCTGTTAAAGGCAGTACATTTCCCCAGAGGTGGGAGAGGAAAGAAAGAGGTTGTGTTTATCTAGCTGTGGAATCTAAGTCCTGAGGTCAAAGGTCATAAATCACAATATTTCATGCAAGAACATAAAAACGTGAAGAGTCACTCTTAAACTGAATCTTTTTTTTTTTCATTTATTTTACATACCCACCACAGTTTCCCCTCCCTCCTCTCTTCCGGGTCCCTCCTCCGAACCTCCCATCGACACCCTTCTCCCCCATTTACTCCTCCTCCGTCTCTGTTCAGAAAAGGGTATCTTAATATCCTTCGAACAGAGCTGCTTCTTGAATACTGAACCCACAGGGAAATGTTTTGGGACACATATGCTCTATTTTCCTCTCCAGTGACAAGCAAACAACTCTTAAACACAGGAAAAGGTGAAAATAAAGCTTGGCCTCTCAGTGTGAGGGTAGCAGNAGGGAAGAAGCTCAAGGTGGGGAATGGACTAGCTGACCTCAGTTCAGATGACTATTCCCTGTGAAGCACAACACTGGGCATACTGCCTGGGATGTTCAAAGGAAGCTACATATGCATATGTTAATGCAAAGGCTTCAGATATTAAAATTTTGACAATTTATCATGTCCAGAATATTTTTCAGGCACTGCAGTATTCAGATGCCCTAAAGGGAGTTCAAAATAAGCATAGAAAGAGCAAAAACTATGAAGTCAATTGAAAATTCTGGAGAAGAAGTGTATTTTAACAATTGCTATTAGCCCTCAGTCAGCTCCACGGCCCCTGGAGTTACAGTTCACAGTAAGGAATGCACTAATCTTTTATCAATTAAGTAAAAGTGCACTTTTCTTTGCTTAGGTTGACAATTCTCTAATTTAAAAACAGTGGCCAGGGAACTAATTGAAATCTCACAGGCACAAATTGCTAAGTAAACAGGGAAATTGTTTGCTAGGAGATTTCCTTCTTCAAGTGGCAGGTCTGGAGCTAGGAGTTAATGTTTAGGCTGAAATTGAGGTGCACTGTGGAATTCTGTCACCCAGTGGCAGCCATTTGCCTAGGGGAGGGTGCCTCTGGGTGACTGAAGACAATTCCTTGTGCCTTAGTCAATCAGAAAAGACAGCTTCATTGTGTTCTAAAAACTCCGAGTACACTTCCATGTCCCTTCTAGCACAGAAAGTTTTTAAAAAACACCCTTGAAAATAATTATAAGTAACAATAACTTAATTTAAAATTTTAATCACAGATTAGTTGAAGCTTTGAGATTGAATAGTGTTCTTATAACAAATATTTTAATGCATCATGAAATAAAAACTAAAATATAAAATGTCTTCAAAATGCCATTTAATATTAGCAATGTAATGACTTCTTAACAATAACAGTGATTTTATCACATAAAATTTAATAGCTAATCTTAAAATGTCCATGGAAAATGTTCTTTCAACAATTTCCAAAATGCCCCCATAGTTCAAAAACTACATATATTGAAAACTGCTTTTATGCATTTAATTTGTGCTACTTAACTGAGATAGGAACTTCTAGGTTGTGGTGATTTTAGTAAGATATTTAGTGAGATGCTTGGGGCAGATTAATTGCTGCTACAGTTTGGATTCAGGATGCTCTCTAATGATCTGGGAGTAAACACTGGAGGCCCAGCTTGCTGCTCTAGAAGGAAAAGATGGATGTTAAAGGACAACACTTAGTTAGAGGATGTTATTCATTTGTAGTGTGCCCTGGAAGGAGGTTCTAGGTCCTGGGCATTCTTCATTCTCCTTGCTTCCTATGCAAGACAAAGACATGCAGCTTTATTCAGTCACATGTTTTCCTCCATGATTTTCTGACTTGGCATAGCACAGAAGCAATGGAGCACACTGACCATGGCCAAAATCTCTGATGCCNTGAGCAAAGGAAAACATTCCAACTTTTAAATAGGTTATCTGATGTATTTTGTTATAGTAATGGGAAGCTGACCCACAGGAAGGTTGCATATTATAATAAATATTGAATCACATTAACATATTTGATAGTATAAGAAATCCTAGTGTGCCGGGTTGTGGTGGCACAAGGCTTTAATCCCAGAACTTTGGAGGCAGAGGCAGGCTGATCTGAGTGAGTTCCAGGACAGCCAGGACTGTTACACCGAGAAACCCTGCCTC
>LZPO01088201.1:10354-33000 GCA_001675575.1 Neotoma lepida | reverse complement strand
TCAGGCAAATTTATTAGGGTACACAATATATCACCACACATGTCTGTAATTCTAGTCCTTTACATGGAAAGGTGAGAGTGTCTATGTAAATTCCAGACCAGTCAGGGCTACATAGTAAGTTACTGTCTCAAAAGATGAGAAGGGGAGGGGGAGACAGAGGCAGAGACACAGAGAGAAACAGAGATAGACACAAGGAAAGAGACAGAGAGATAAAGAGAGACAGACAGAGACAGAGAGAGACACAGGGAGAGAGACAGAGAGACAGAGACATGGACAGAGAGACATACACACAGAGACACACAGAGAGAGAGAGAAAAGAAGGAGGAGGATGGAAGAGAAGGGGAAAAGAGAAGAAAAAAGAGAAAAGGAGAGAAGAGAGAAGGAGAGAGGAAAGGATTCAAAGGTCATGACCCCTGAGTAAGTAAAATAATGAAGTTGCAATTTGCCATGATGAACATTTGAAGGGCTGGTAGAGAGAGCAAGAATTAAGTATAACACATATCAAACTTGAGAACACTCACACACATACAGAAGAAAAATTATTATGTAAAAGTATTCAATAAATCAACATACATCTTTAAATATTCATTTCTTAAATTGAGTTAACAAAGATTGAATATCACAAGATAAATTTATAAGTAGATAATAATCTTGGATCCCACATAGAAAGATGCTGTAACTACCTGCTTTGTTTCTGTTGAATAACAACCCCTAAGATTTCTTAAAAGAGCCTCCAAACCAAGCATAATAGTGGAGCCCAGAGATAAAATCTTCTGTCCTTAGTCTCCAAATTAACACCAATGAAAGGCAAAGGCCCGAGGGTCTCACTATCAGATCATTCATTGTTAGAGTACAGTGTGTCATGTCAAAATCCTCAGCCTTTTTCACAAAGCATATTTTATACCTGACTTGCCCTGGAGCATTCAGATAAGTGTCCCTCCCTGAAGCCACCTGTAAAGTCAGATTAGATAGTTCTTAACAGTTTGTGCTCAGGTGTGCTGGCAAGCACAAACACAAAAGGAAATCCTTGGGTTAGTTCCAAATGTTACTTGTTCTTTGTCTATGCAAGTCGAACAAACTATTAAGAAATAAGAAAAGAATTAATCTATTCATTTTTCTCTTTCCTGAAGATTTTTGATTTTGCAGTTTGGAAAAGGCCTTGTGTGCTCTGTTCTGGGCAAATCTGTAGTGGGGGCAGTGTCCTGGAGATGGGCTGGAGGGCTGAGCCCTGAAAAATTTCCACTGCCGCCCTCTCATGTCTGTCATCCCTGGACGATTCCTCGCCCGATTCTCTTGCAAAGGACTTTATCCCATGATTTATCTTCCTCACCACTCTTAAAAGCTCCTGACGTCACAAAGGCCCAGATGGTAAAAACAGCCCTCTATGTATTTCTGAAGCCAGCACCCTTTGGATGGCCCTTCCTGATAAAGTTCCACAAGACTTTCTGTTCTCTTGCCCTGAATTAGACATTCTCTCCTGGCTTTCTCATGTGGAAATTTCCAAACACAAGTGCCCTCTGACAAACTAAGGAAGTGACAGTTATCCAGTGTCCTGTGGAATTCCATTACTCCCACTCCACAGCATCTCCTTTTGCTAGCACAAAGAGAGGAATGGACAAGATGGATTAGAAGGTGTGCACTCCAAGGGGAAGGTGTAATGCACATGAGGGTGTCTGCACTGTGCCTGGAAGGAAGGAAATGGTGAACTGGAGTAGTTTGATGCACAGAAAGTTTAAAAGCAGGTAATTGTGAAGTGTAGACAGGAGGCAGATTCTATCTGGCCGTGGACAGCATAGGTGGATGGCAAAAGCTCATCAGTCAGATAGGAATGTAGTGAGTTAAAGCAAAGTGAACCAACTTGAGATTATGCTTCATAGGTTACAAAGTTCTTTGCTTTGCTAAGATTTATTTTATTTTTACTTCTGAGAGTGTGGATTATCTGTGTATGGGTATGAGCATGTGAGCACAGATGCCCATGGAGGCCAGAGGAGTCGGTTGTCTCAGGAGATGGAGTCACAGGAGGCAGACAGCCTTCCAAAGTGGATAACTGGAAACTGAACTCTGGTTCTCTACAAAAGCAATGAGTGCCATTTCTAGCCCTGATTACGNAATTCTTTGTCATAAATATTCCTTTAGTGCCAGCATTTAACATGGATGACAGAGTACATTTGGGCAGTTAAATGTGAAGCCATTGGAATGATTTCTAATTTAGAAGGACAGAGTTGCCATAATGGAGCCTTAACTATCAAACTGAGGGAACAGAGAGGGAAAAGGAAAGTAAGGGAAGTTCATTCCTCTATAGAATGAAGAGAATGGACGTGGTAATCATGAATGGAGAATATACTCCATGTCGATGGAGCTTCTGGGGGTCTTTATGTGGCACAGTGAAGAACAGAAATGGAACTTATACACAGGGGAACTAAATAAACGTGGTGTCCAAATGAAATCAAGAAAAAAGAAGAGGTCAAGGACAGAACTTGACAAAAACAAGGAAGCATCATTGCAACTCTGGCATCTAGTACTGTGCCTGGCGCCTGGTAGCCTCTCAGAAGGAGATATAGCCTAATGGTTGAATTATTGCCAGATTTTCCTCAATAGGCAATGTTCCTTCCCTGTTGAGATAGACTGTCCGCAACAACTTGTGAAAAGGTGAGTGTTGGAGAAGGCAAAGCCAGAGAAGTGTGCTGAGATCATGGCTAGCTGAGGTTTGTTTTGCTTTGTAGCTACCCAAAAGGGGCAACAGGGAAGCAATGTGTGTAAATCATCACTAGTGAGGTCCTTCCTCCTTCCTCAAACCCAGGGTGCTTTTGCTTTCCTTTTGTTTATGTTTTTAATGAGTAATCATTTCTCAAAATTATCCATGCACCATAAAACATTCCACCCTTTTCATTAATTTATACCAGAGGAAATTCTCGGGAGGTTTCAACAACTTCCCTTTATCTGTTGCTGGATGAGTTGAGGGTTATTCAGTGCTTACATAACCTTCTGGGTGGAGTCTACACAGATGAAAAGGGATTCCAAAGGGATTCCAGCAGGCTGGGTTATAGGATGATGCTTTGAGTGGGGGTTGAAATCAAGGTTCATTTGCAGCACTCATTATGTTCTCTGTTAACCACTTTAAATTCTTTAAACTTAGACAATCAACAAACAAATAAGGAAACAAACAGACGAAAGTGAACCCTGTGGGATTGCATCTCATAGTACATACAGAAAAAGTGTTAGAGAGATGGCTCTGTTAAGAGCACTTGATGTTCTTGTAGAGGACCTGGGTTCTATTCTCAGTGCCCACATAACAACTTACAGCCATCTGTAACTTGAGTTTCAGGGGATGGGTTGCCCTCTTTTGGTTTCTGCAGTCACTAGACAAGTATGTGATACATAAGCATACATGAAGTCAGACACTCACACACATAAAAATAAAAACCTGAATTACAAGTAAGTATACACAGAAACAAGAAGGATTCCCCCTTTTACGTTAAAATACCAGTTTAGGGGTGGACAGGGGTCAGTGACAAATTNTCTATGCCAGCTTGCTTTCAAATAAAGATAAACAATATTTTTACACCCATATTGCTATACCCCTTCTCATTGGGAAATGTGCATTGTTTCACATCTGCAAATTCTAAGTTCCCTTTATTGTAACCTTAGGAGAGCTAGAGGGGATACAGGATATAGCAAGGAAACAGTGTCTTCCAGATACAAGACTGAGGCACATATCAATTCACAGAGATTGTGACAACACACACAAATCCTGCACAGGTTCAAGCCAGATGGGGTACGAGAGCTGAGAGGAGGAAGTNGCCATGAAATTTCATCCCTAACCAAGAAGCTATCTCCAGTGGACAACTGCTTACAAAGGGAAAATTGGTTTTTGTCCTTGGAGTCCCACTGGGTGTATTGAGGGTAGATCTCAGGGCCAGCAGTATGAATGATATCTTTGTAGACTTTTTGTCTCATATTGATTTGTTCGGTCATTTTTTTTGTCTTACTGGTCTTTTGTTTGTATATTATGGCTTCTTATTTTGTGCTTTTATGGGTTTTGGTTTGTGTGTGTGTATCTTTGTGTATTTCTTATGTTTTTTCTTTCTTTTTCTTTTTATTCTGTCTTGTTTGTTTGCCTGTTTGTTTTTCTTCTAAAAAGAGAGNGTGAAAGGGCACAGAGTTGGAAGGGTGGGTAGGTGACAAGAATCTGGGAGGATTTGGGGGACAGGAAACCATGGTCAGAATATTTTATATAAAGAAATTTTATTTTCAATAGAAATATATATTAAAAAAGAATATTTATGCCAAGCATATGCAATATTATGCAAGTTGATATCAATGCATTCGGAACCATCCTGTTTATTCAATTCTTAGTTTCTGTGAATGAATAAATCTCTTTCCCTATTTCAGTTGTCAAAATTAGTTGAAGCCAATTTTCTTTTACTTGCAATTACAAAAGAAAAAGAAAAGAACAGGAAAGAAAGAAAGACAAAGAAGAAAATTTTTTCCCAACTCTCTAAACAAAAGGCAAGAAATGAAAACAAGAATTGTAACTGGGTGGTGGAGAGCTGTGATTAACCAGGTAGATTCAACAGATTTCATTGCAAAAGACTTCTGAGAGACAGGTTGACCTCAGCTCCCAAGAGTCCCTGAGAGGTCAGAGGTCACTGAAGAATGCAGAGTCACAAAATGAAGAAGCGCTAAGAGCAAGAACACAAAGCAGCATTTTGAAGAACAAAGGCAAATCACTTAGGATTTCCTTCAAAGTGGTTTTATATTTATTTTCCACAGAGAATAATGAACTCTCAACTCGGAGCCCACCAGGCTAAGTTGTATTCTCAGGGGNCAGGATCCCTTCAAGGACAGAAGGCAGGCAGATAGATGAACTTCTCTGGTATGAAAAGCTGTGTGTATCATAGACCCTTGTGCTCCTCATTCTCCTGCTTTTCCCACTCAGTTGCTGGCATTACCAACATGTGCCACCATGCCTGGGTTATGCTGTGGGAGGATGGAGGAACCAGGGCTGTGTGAATGCTGGGTAAGTAGACTGGCCACAGAGCCACATCTCCAGCCTGGTTCTGCAGCGTGGTCTANGCTATACTCTTCATATGACTTGAAAAGTGTGCAGTGGAGAGAAATGTTCTGCCCTTATCAATTCATGGAACATTCCTTAGGGATTTTACATACTCTTTATGTGTGTTTCAGAGGAAAACAAACACATACCAAAATAACACTTTATATTCAAGTAAAAGAAGGATAGATATAGAGAAGCGAATTCTGGTCACAAACCACCAGACCCATAATTTTACACTTTGCAAGCATCTAAATAAGCAAAATCATGAAGTGTAAACACTACTGATAAAGTACTACCACAGTGTTTAGAAGCCTTAGGGAGAAAAGACCATGTAAATACTCTTTTTTTTCCCCTTTCACCAAAGAAACATTCTCTGAAGTTTATGAAAAAAAAGTATTATTTTTAAAGACATTAAGCAACAGAGTTCTAATTTCTCATTGAACATGATTATTATAAATANAGAACATGAATTTAAGAAAATAAAGATGTTTGAAAATCAAAAGCATCCATAATTCCAAGCAAAGAGTTCAGTTTGAGTAACTAAGAGTAGGATTTTAGGAAATAATCAAAAAATACAGCATGTGCTTACTCAATAGCGAAGAACGTGTTCTCACTATTCAGCCTGCCCATTGATTCACTNAATGGTCCTCTTCTGTATATTTGAGCCCATGGCTGTATTTTTTAATTGTCAGATTATATAGAAATAAATCTTGATTTAGAAAAATAAAAAAGTTAAGACATCTTCCTGTTGACAGCTATAACAGCAGGCACACCTAACATCGGTTTTTACAACCGCCCTAGAGAANCAAGGGCTATTCCNGGGAGCAGGACCCTTGGGGTGCCTGGCTGGCATCCCTCCAGCCATTTCACCCCCTTTCCCGCTCACCAAGCTCATCGTTTTTCCTTTAGGCATCTACCTCTCCTCATAGCTGATCCCCCCCCCCTGCACCGTGTGCCTCAGTTTCTCTTTCCGTTCCAGTTGCTCCCTCTTCCAATCTATTCCATATTCAGTTTCTGCANGAGAGNTCTTCAGCTTGNTGNTAATCTTGGTAGAGTGAGGGTGGCAGGGTCACAGAATTCTCCATAAGGGATTTGTGGCATAAGGACCACTTAGAGCACCATGCCTTCATACTCCTTTATCACACTCCTTTATCCGTTATCCTTTCTCTGCTGCGGAGGTTAAGGTAGTTGTGAACAAAGGTTTTCAGAGCATTTAAAGAACGAGAAAAAATTTAAAGATGTTGTAAACTGCTCAATGAGCTTAAGGAATAAGCTAAACATGGGCTTTAATACTGGAATCATTTCCATCTTNAAAAAAAATTAAAACCAAATCCTTTCCCTTCCATGTGTTCAAACCACAGACCTACTTCCCCTCAGTGCCTAAAGGGGTCACATGGGGGATCTAGTACCCTGTCTTCTGTTTACTTGTCNACTTATCCGGTTTGCTTTTGCTGGCAACACCAGGCAACTGCAACTATNGTTGTGGAGGTCACCACTGGAGTTACTAAGTATGACAAACAATTTCACATCTACAACTATATGCACACTGTCAAGAAAATTAACTCCAGATTTGGAAATAGACAAGAGAAATGATTGACTGATTTTTCTCTTAGTAGTTTTGTCTGTTTCCTTAGTTATTAGATAAGTCTATAAGGATATATATATATATACATATATATATTTCATTTTTATGGGATCATGCTATTTTGTAACCCAATAAGGGTAGAAATAAAAGTAATATTAGTGCAAAAGACTTTTGCCTAAGAGAAATGTAANTGATGCTTACCGCCTACAATAAAAATTGATTTGGCTACATGTAGTTGATTTATAACAAGTACAACAGATAACCCAAACTTTACAGTCTTTNGTCTCATAGGATATTAACCAGTTTTCTATTTATTAGCAAATTAATTTCAGTATGACTGTGCCACTTTGGACTGNGAGGTGGGCAAGGGGCTGGAGACTGAAATAAAAGCACAAAAGACGTGGGTCAGTCTTGAAGGAAGAATGCGGTTGATTGAAGCTCAGGGGAACCTTATANATCCCTCACAACCCAGCCCCTGTGGCCACAGCACGGAANGGAAAGCATCCAAGGGCAGTGGTAAAATACAGTGTATCTCTCTAACCTCCTGTAAACAGATCGAAACTTCTTTTTCTCAGCACCTGTTTGGCCAAACAAGGCTAGAGGGAACAGAACACAATGTTCATGCAGAAACCTCAAGCTGTTCTTGCTTCTCATCCCGGAGAGAGGACTGCTGGGCCCAACAGACATTGACTTAATCTCTGAACTATGGATTCTCGATGACACAGTCTCAATAGCATGTTATTTCCTATCCTAGTAAGTTAACAGATTCTTTGGTGTTACAGGTCTTATGAAAGTCATATGTTTATTTTCCTGAACACCTTACCTCTGGATTCCTCTAGAGTGTTGTGCGTCACTCCATCAGGTTACAGGGTCTCTCAGACCATCTTCTATGACCCCTTTTCTTTCCATTCTCCCCCTCTTTCTCTTGGCCACTCTTTAAATTTTGTTTGCTACATCTTTCATTTTTATTTATTATTTATTTATTTGAATTCATTGACACTTAATTCTTAATCCTATCCTCTTACTAAAATTCTCCCACAAAATGATTTTGTGAATTCTCTGGAATTCATCTACAGATTGTAATTCATCAATTTATGTCTCACTTGGTTATTGCTCTTCNAAAATCCCCGAATTTACACCAAACGTCTACTTGGGTGACTTGTGCAACAATAAATTTATTAACCTAAATTTATTAACACTCAGAATGAACATACGTGGTATGACACAGGGCTGTGTTATAGAACCATATCCAAAGGACTTAAATCACCTTGGAAGAATACATAACCAGGCCATGGTAAAATATAATGGCTATAGTATTTGTACTAAAAATAGACTGCACATTTACAGTGATTAGGATCTTTTTGTCTATTAGATTTAGTGTCTTATTCCTCTTGACGACAGTGAATAAATGTAAAAATTGCAACTGCTTTATTTGCCTACTTCTGTAATCCCAGCTGACCAATTATCTCCATTATTTCTTTAGATAAGAGGTAATATAGACCATAAAATTCTAACTTTTCTTGATATCAGTCGTATGTGTATGTGTATTACACACACACACACACACACATACACACACACACACACACACACAGAGAGAGAGAGAGAGAGAGAGAGAGAGAGAGAGAGGAGTATGTGTACTTATATCAGAAAATCCCTGAATTTCCTCAAATTCATTTTATATACTTTTTTATTACAGGTCCAAGTGTCCCCTAAACTAGTCAATCATATTACATGCTGTAGNTATAATGACCAACTACTTGGCTACTCCTGGGAAGACTGAGACCTATCTTTTCCCTAAAACCATGAAAGTCTAATAATTTTGTAGAGAAAATTTATCCCAAGGAAAATGAAGAGATGTAGAGATGCCAATGTACTGATATTGAAATGGAAGGCTGATTTGTCACCTAGATTCTCTTCTGACACAGCTCCTACAGTCTTTGACTTTGTGGGAGATGAAGTTTTAATACAAGAACAAGTAAAATTAACAAAGTGCTCTTTCCTCTGATCTCGCTGAGGTGTTTAAGAACGTAAGACGTGAGGCTCGTAGGCTCGAGTGACCAGAAGAGTGGCCACAGCAGTACTGGCACGGAAAGCAGTAGCAGTAGCGGGAGACAGGGAGTTTGCTGGAGTAGCGACTGAGTGTGCACAGCTCCACATTGGAAACGTCTATCTTGTGACTTTGCCTTTAGAGGCAGGTGTGGCCTCAGCCAAGAAAGCAGTGGCAGTTGCTGAAGCATCTGCAGGGACAGTTTTTGGCAGGAGGCATAGCTGCTATTCTTGGCACCGGTGGCAGTCAGTGTGTTCATTGCAAGAACTCAAAACAAAGGAGGGATAGAATTCAGGCGAGATCTCAGCAAGCATAGAGAAACCCTCCTGGGAACTCCCAGCTCCATCAGGGATAATTTTGAGAGGAGTAGTTCCTTCACTGCAGGAGAGGGTGGACCTGTGCAAATAAATAGTCTTCAGCTGATGCTCGTGTGCTGTCTGCAGGCTGATGTGTCGTAGGAAACACGGGGCACACATAGACCAACCACTTCAGCAGCTACACTTTTTGATGGAAGTCACCGACGGGTATGTGAGCGGTGAAGGCCAAGAAATCTCTACTGCCAACACAGGCTGCTTTGAGCCACATTCTGCAGTGCTCTTGTCATTTCAGTGACCAATGCCAAGTCCAGTGTTTGTGGTAGAATATCAGTCAGGGAGCATGAATGAGAACCCAACACTTTCCCATACCACACAGGCCATTCCGCTCGGCAGGCTGGCATATGCACGGCGTCTTTATGAGAAAAGCAGCTGCAGGGGGTTTCTCTGGGCATCAAATCTCATGCTTTTTGCCATGTGACCCTGACCTGGCCACGGCTAATGAGACCCGGGACTGATTTCAGATACAAAGGCAGCCTGTTTAGACATGACTACAGCAGCTTTTCAGTAAGTATGGTGACAAGCTGAACTAATCAGGTTCTCTCTTCTAATGAGTCTCAGTGCCAGCCATGCAGAGGTTTGGTGGAGTGCAGTCGCAGAGGACCGAGGAGCCGAAGCGAAAAGGGGCAGACGGGAGAAGTCATATGCTGGATTACAAGCAGCTCTGAAGCTGAAAGGATAACACTGGAGGCAGCTAGTCAGACCCACGCAGAGTCTCAGAAGTAAGGCCGAGTTCACTGGAGTCACATCATGTACGCATAGATAACAATAAATGAATAATAAATAAATAGCCAAGCACGGTGGTTCACACCNTTAGCCCAGGTACTTGGGAGGCAGAGGCAGGTGGAACTTTGTGACCTCAAGAACAGTCTGATCTACATAATGAGTTCCAGACCAGCTATGGCTATATGATAGGACACTGACTCTAAATAAAATAAAATTAAAATATATAATATACACTAATGTAAAAGTCATTTTGTTTTCTGCCTTTCTTATTGCAATAGGTATCCTTATAGTTAAGCATCACGCCAACTATTTCTGTCACACCTTGAAAGAGCTTTATGTTGCCTCACTTCCTTATTTTATGATACCTCACTAGGTATCTTTAAAATAGATCTCATAACCCAAGGCAGCTTGAGTGTCTGTTCATGATAGCGTGAGACAATGTAATGTGTGGNGAAGGTTGGCACACAGGAGGTGAAATAGTGTACAGACATGTATGAATACTTTCTTTTTCTACAATAACAACAAATAGCTTGCAGGAAAATCACACTGAGTCTTTGATAACTCTTTTCCCAGTATATATCTGAATTTTCTTCCTCTTCACCGTTTCTACTTGACTATCCTTTTTCCTAGCAACAGCTTATACCATATGATTCTTATTAGGAGCGCAGCAGGCACTTAGGATCCAGTAACACCTCACCTTCATGAGGTGCTGATGGATCAGACAACACGCTCACACTTTGCAGACAGTCTNTTGGGAAANGCAAAGCAGCTGAAATACAATGAACCACCCACTGTGNTCACANATTCTACCTTATAATGAGGACAAATGGTTGGTAGTAAAGGTCATCNTAGCTTCTGANGATTCTCTGGAAGAAAAGATCTCCAGTGTGTACTAGATTTGCATTTAAGAACTCGCCTTTANAGGCTTAACTCCCCCAAATTTTATTTCTTTAAAGTTGAATTTAAGCAAATTCTTGGCCAAATATACTTTAGTGTGCCTAGATTAATGAACAAGTAAGATTCACCAGTATAATCATAAGGAAAAAATAAGAATACCTAATGCAGGCTTTCCCAGTGGATACAGAATTGTATTAAAANGTTATAGTAATGCAAACATTAATTTTATTAATTCAAGATAATTTTAGATGGTTATACCAGAATAACATTAAAAGTATAAAATANATTTTATTACTAAACAAATCTGCATACAAAGCATTCTTGAAACATATTCTAAAAGATTTTGGATGTATAATCTCTTGTAAAAAGAGGACCCAGAGATCAAGGAGACATCAAGTGAAGGCAGCCACCTCATCCCGTAGCTACACACAAGATNTAGCTACACACAAATTGCCTTTTTGTCGTATGGAAATATTCTCACATGTGAATGATAATGCTGAAATTCTCATAGCCAAATGACTACCACAACAGCATGACATCAAAATTTCATGTACCCAGTAAAAAACTGAAGCAGAATACATGATATAAATTTTATTCGAACCAAGTAAAAAATGCAGATGTGTGATTTTAGTTCTGCTAAAAACAGAACTCAGAGACCCAGAGTTCTGCATTCTTAGNACAATTTGTCCTTCCTCCAACCCCATGCCCCATCTCCAAGCANCGAAAGAGCGGGTACAAGTCCACCAGTCANTATAAAAATTATTGCTGTTGGGACTAGACACATACTCGCAAGTAACTAGGAAGTTACTTTATGCGGTATTTCAAATAAATTCAAATAGGTGAGAAAGGCAATGGATGAAGAATGAGTAAATATGAGAAAGTCCAAGAAAGAGAAGAGNTCACATCCAAATGTTCCTTTGAATTTATTTTTGATTAATTCTTTAAAATAATTAGATGATTAGTAGTGATTTTTAAAATCATTTTTGCTTTCTCTGTTCCATATGCTGGTTTGTGTTGATTTTATTGAACAAATGAGGAGGAATATGTAGAGGAGGAAACCCCANCATGAAAATGAGTCAGCCTGATGCTGCTGAGAACTCCTGAGGGAGTCCGAGTGAGAGAGGGACGGTCAGGTGAGAATGGACTCCACACTTGCTCATTCTCTGCTCACACAGCCTCCGGCATCCCCTGCAGACAAAGGGTGATAGCCGTTGGCACAGGGCTGTTTGTCACCCTTGGTCTCTGTGGAAACAAGGTGGAGTGAANGTGACATATTTTTAGTGTTTAGGCTGCAAATTCTTCAGAACCAAAAAGTCCTGCGCTGTGTCTAGATATTACTTTTCATCATCTTTCTCCTCGTAAGCATTTTCTTTTTGATGACTAATATTTTTCAAAATTTAACAAGTTGGGGTTTTTTTTTAATCTTTTTCAAACATTCAAAGGAATGAAAAGCTAACACAGCAAATATAAGACAGCCTTCCTCTGCTGAAAACAACATATTCTGAAATTACTTGGAACTGTTTCCTCTAGATACAAGGTTTCAGAATAAGTAGATGAATTAGAAATAGTTAAGGCACTAATTTTTCAGGACATATCAAACACAATTATACATCTTTGATTGTGTTTGCTATCAAATTGCCTTGAGCTATTATCTCAGAAGCTAAGGCAAATTTTCTGTAGTTTACAAAGTATTACATGTACCACGTCTCATAAATTTATATTGTGGTATCAGATATCTGATATAACAACGGGCTTATTTTGACTCACAGTTTTGGAGGTCTCAGTCTGTTCTCAGTTGGCCATGTTGTCATGTCCTTGTCATGGGGCAGAATGTCTTGATAAGGAGAGCACATAGGAGCAAGAGGCTCATTTCAATGGTGGGCAGAGAGTAAACGAGAGGAGGAGACTGCCATCCCACAGTCCTCTTGGAGGACACATTCCTGATGGNTGAGAGACCTCTCACTAGGCNCCGCCTCTTTAAATTTTAACAGCCCCCAGCAGCACCAAAATGAGCACCGAAGCATACACAGTGCAGCTGGATTCTAGGGCAACACAGGAAAGCCAGGGCATTGCAGCTGCTGCGGGAGGAATCTCAGAGCTGGGCCAAGTGCCTTCAGAGAACTTGCTGGTAGGGGACACCTATGTCCAAATTCTTAGCTGTAAGCTGCTCAGGTCTGCTCCCTAAGAATCAATGTCAGGACAGAATAAAGAGTTACCTAGCTGAGACCATTAGTCAAGCCAGCCTTTAAAGTTTTTTCCTGGACATCTATTGGTCAGCTTCATACTTGCAGGCTATTTGGGCACAGTCAAGACTTAACAGTTTCTTGAGTGTTGAGTATACCTGTCGGGGCTCTAAAGGAACAGGTAGGTTTCAGGGTGCAGCCTACCNTGTGATTCATAAGGTCTCCCAGAACATAGAGGAAGAAGAAAATCCCATCTGGTCCAGGGCTTTCTTTGCTCATTCTGGTTAAAGGTCATCAATACCTCTTCTGTGGTAGGACCGAGGAGCTGATCACCAAACTCACTGTGAATCTCCTGAGCATAGCTAAGAAGTGCACATTGCCTTGATTCCCACTGTTGCTTGAGGAATTCTTGGCAGATGTGTTCTGTAATAACCACAGGCTATCTTTAGCTATCTCTATTATAAAAGCCCACAGGAATAATTGCTATTTTTCAGTACAAATTTTATGAAGATATTTTAAAATTGAAGGGAGTGACAATGTGCTCAGTAGTCAAAACAAATATTTAGCACAATATTGTTTTTAGAATAAAAATTGACAAAAAATTCATAAAATCCATAAAGGATAAAACATCATCATCTTAACTAAAAGCAGGCTGCTTGTTATTCTATAATTCAGTATCATTGTGCAACTGCAGCAGTCACGTCTGCTCCTCACCCCCTCTCTACTTAGTGGATTAGGATTGATGTTGGCAAGCAAACTGATTGGGGTTGCAGGGCTTTTCAGAGTCCTGCTTTTTGTAGGACTAACTTTCTCCACTTGACTGAAAATACGAACAATACTTTGATAACTGTAAAACACACACACAAATNTTTCCTTTGGGTCCAATTTCCATCATGGCTTAGCAGGACAATGTCTAATATTANTGACATTTGTTTTCTGAAGCTTGGAGAAGGAAGCTAACTTGTCCAAGGTCACAGAAGCCCATGAGTTGTTGAGCCAGGGCTTTCATCCATTATCCATCCTGTAGTTAGATTTGGTGGGGAAGCTTTCCTTCNTATTATATTTGATGCTGTGGTTCCCTAGTGACATAATCTTGTAAGCAGAATTTTCCAGTACACAGTTTCTCAGTGAGTATGCGAGATTGCATTACTTCCATCCTGGAGTCCTTGAAAGCAACTGGACCATGCCTAAGTCACNGGTGCCTCATTTTCCTCTGAAACAAGTCCTTTCGATTTGATGCATCATAAAAACTAAATTGTAACACATATGCATATATGTGGCTGTACTTAGGCGTATATGTAGGTTTGTGTGTGTGCTTCACAGTATGAAAAACACTGGGAAGCACTCTGCTGTCAGGTGCAGGCTAAATTATATGCAGAAGGTCTGANTCTTTGGCATTCTCTAGAGTGCTCTCCTGCCTATCCTTGTGGAGAACCAAGATACTCTGATTCGTCATTGTGAAGNTGACGATTTCCATAACTGTTACATAATTGAGGGCTTCCCCNTTCTTCCAAGGACTCTTACATGATCCATGTACAAGTCTGTCTCTCCCATCAGAAGGGACGCTTCCTGAGTAGCTGGCCCCCTGGCTCTGCATCTTCTTCCTTTCCCCTCTTCAACTNTAAGAGGCCATGCAGTGCTTTTTACAAAGTTAGCCCTCAATACATAACCCACACTATTAGCTACAACATGAAAATAGTTCATAGTATCTTCCTCTAGGGCAATGCAGCAAAAATGAGATCATTTACAGCCCTGCTTGGGATTTGTCCATACTGCAAGGGTCTAGTCAGTTATTCTTCGTCATCACCTTTTTGTTATCTGCTACTTCAAAAATAATAGTTTGAGATATAAGACCGTATAATGCCGGTAACATGCAAAACAATAGAGCAATGTTAAGACCCAAACTAGAAGGTGACTTAGTTGCTACAACCCTGATTCAAATGGCAATGCCCTTGTATTTTCATTCCCAGTTGAGGAATGATCTGGCATGATGAACTGTGGCAAGTCTCACATCACAGNACAATGTATTAGTGACAATTTAAAATATGGCTTGGAGACACTTTATGAAATTAAAGCATGCTTTCTAAGTTATGACATCTGGAGCAGGCAAAGTCACTTGAGGGTGAGCTTACTTAAAGGAGAGGACCGAGNAGCTGTTCAGAAGGGCTGTATGTACTCTTTGTTCTTTCTTTCTAAAATAAAGGGCATCTCATTGCACACCTCAGNGGAAGTTTAGTTGCTTAGTAACCCTGCATGGGCTGGGGCCGTTGCTCTCAATCTGTACATTGGAGGTACCTGCCTGTGAGAAGGCTGTCAGCAACACTTCCACTCGGAGTGTTACCTGGTACAGAGAGCTCCAAGAGAAAACACCGGAACTCCACAGCCTCTACTGCTGCTATTCACATAAATTTGTCCTCCAACTCTCTCTCTCTCCCTCTCTCTCTCTCTCTCTCTCTCTCTCTCTCTCTCTCTCTCTCTCTCTCTGTTTCACACACACACACACACACACACACACTCTGTATGATAGATCTATTACACAGGTAAATGTTTACAGAGTGGAAGTATAAAACCATTCATAAATGGAGAATAAACTCTAATCCACATTCAGTACCTCACAGTCTTTGAGGTAAGCCATTGAGTGATTTACACCAATCTTCTGTTTGGTTCTCAAGATGTGTGTCTTTCGCTTCAGATAAGTATTCATCTATTGTCCTGCTTGTTGAATTGTCAACTTTTAAAACACAATAGTAATAAGTAAAAGCTCCTTTGTCCCCAATGACGTTTCTTCTCCGGTCTTTCTTTCTGATAATTTTGTTCAGATACTAGGTTAAAATACCAAACATGAATACCTTAGGAAAGAAAGACAAAAACAACAGAGGCAAAGATTACTGCAGATTTAATGTGAGAGATTACACACAGCACATCATTTGGTGGTCACAGCAACCCACTGAAGTGTGTGTGTGCTGCGTGGAGGATCCTATTATTATCTCAATTTTACAGATTAGTACTTGCATCTTAGAGATGTAAAGTAAGGTCACACAGCTAGTAATTTGCATGGCTAGGACTGAAGCCAGGAAGTCTTAATCACCGTGCTGCACTGTATTCTGAAATTACCTTAAATTACTTAGTTCGGTGAAAAGCATGTTGTCCATTACATACACAGTTAATGCATGTCCTATAATGTTCAAGTATTAAAATCAAAATGACTCAATTGCTTGCTTGAAAAGATGTTTAGAATTAAAGCACCCTTGCTTCATGTTCGTCTCCAAGAAAAAGTAATTCAGCAAGTTAAAGCCACCTCCACTTGTAATTACACAATATCACAGTACGGCAAAATTCTGAGCCATTGGGTTTTCCCCTGGATAATTAGTAATAGGGTACTCACGGCTTGCCCGGACAACCCACGTTTATTGATCCCTCTGAGGCAGAAAAGAAAGAGAAGTAGGGAGTTTATAAAGAAAAGGTATGGGAAGGACCNGGAGAGAGAGGAGGCCAAGGGACTTTCTCCTCATGAAAACGAACTCGCTTCTCTTTTGTTCCCATTTAAGTTATGTGGCATCCTTTGCCTTCTCCTTGCTTCCATTAACCTCCCTCGGGGTGGAATGATAGCCACAACAGCCAATTAGGGAGCTGTGGAGGGAGGAGGAAGGTGCCTCAAGCCCTTCTTTGTCCTTCAGGAAACAATCCTTTTGTTCAAGGTGGTTTTAATTGCCCCTACCGCTTTCTTTCCCTCTTCCTCCCAGCAAGGCCCTTTCAATCAGGCTCCTGGTCCCAGTGCTTGGGAATTACCCAGAAAGAGAAAAGCGCTAATAAGTTCCCACCCAGGTGGTTTGAATTAATGTACAGACAAAACTCAAGTATTCTTTTGGGATTAGCCGGTTCTCCTTTCCAAGTTCTGCATTTGCAAACGTGTTTCACCAGATGTGCACCTTGGACCACCTGCACCCAGGTCACCTGGGGGTTGCTTTATTATGGTCCTGGACAAAACCCCAGATATGCTGAATCAGAATGTTGGAGGGTCAGCCTAAGTAATCAGCATTTCAAACAAGCGTTCCTGGTAATACTTGCATATATTGTAGTTTCAAAACCACCGCTTTGCAGCATATAAACTGCATTGATTCGTTTGCAGACTAAAATGACAAATTCTCCACAAATTTATTTTTCTGCTTTTTTCTATGCTGNCATTGTTTCCCTCATCAATTTTGTTCTGTTCCAAAGTCAGTAGGTGCTCCTGTCAGAAGGCCGGAGAAGCCAAAGACTAAATAAATAAGTGAAAAATAAGAAGAAATCACAAGTGGAGGTGTCTGGAAAAGCGAAGCACCAAACAGAGGAAGCCAGCGGCTTTCTTGTGAGGTTTCTTGTGAGAATCCTAGGGTGAGGGGACTTCCTGGTGGCTCTTTGTATAATGCCTAAAACAAATTCAGCTTTGTCATTTTTGCCTTGGATTCCCCATCTCAAAATGGGGCAAAACAAAATGCCTAGCTCAGGGCATTATTGCTGGGTTAATTTAATACAAACAGCTTGCTTAGAATAGCACCTTGCCTGAGAGCACTTAGCTAGTTCATTGAGGTAGTTAAAATGCAGCCTAAAAGCTNTAATTCTGAAGATGGAGAACGGCTCAGTAGTTAAGAGTGTTTGCTGCTTTAGAGGATGAGAGTTTGGTTCTAAGCACCAGATCGGACTACACACAACTAACTACCAGGGGATCCATGGCCTCTTTTGCCCATGTGGTTACCCACACGTATGTGCATACACACACGTGCTATCACACATACATATAAATAAAAATAAAATATGTCTTTAAAAACATATCAATAAAATTACAATTCAATAAACCAACATATGCATCACTGAGTTTTAGTCATAAAATTAAGAATCATTTTGATCCTTTGTTGTTTTCAATAAAGATGCAAGAATGAACAATACATTAAGCATGCTGATGGACACATGTAATCACTCATCAGAAGGATGAGACAAGAGGGTTACCCTCAGTTCAAAGCAGCGTGGGGTACACAATGAGTTCCCAGGGCATTCTGGGCTATAGAGTGAGACACTGTCTAAAAAACTAAAACAAGGACTGGAAACTCAGCTCAGGAGGTAAGAACATTTGCTACACCACGTACAAACCTAGCAGTTGTACATGCATGTGTGTAGCCCAGTACTGTCGTAGTTTGCTGGTTAGCAGTCTGGCTTCAGGTTCAGTGAGAGACTCTGCCCCCACACTCACAGGCACAGGCACTGTGTACCCACACACATGTGCGTAGACCCTGAACACACACAGGTAGGCAGACTAATAGACACACACTCACACACACACACACACACACACACACACATGCACACACACATAATCAATGCACACATTTACACTTACACATGCACACACAATGATAGAAATATAGGTGAGGTTAGAAGAAAAGTGAAGATTTTCAGATAATATACAGGAAAGAGTATTAGACTTAGACTTANAAATAAGTGGAGTTATAATATGGAGCAGTTCCTATGTGCCACCCATGGTGCTGGGTGTCTTACATATATACTTATTTACTGTCATCCTTGCTGTAGAGGATATAGAAGAGAAAACTGAAGCACAGAGAAGCTAAGCTGTTTGCATCTGATCCCATTACCAACAACGCACCAGAGCCATATCAGGCAACAATTTCTTTCTACGTTCTGCATAATTATCACTTTCAGGCAAACTAGAGGTGTGAGACACCTCCAAGCTAGGAAAACTGCAAGAGTCTGGGTTTGATGGAATATTCTAACAGAAGAGAAATAACTGACAGCAAGGGGAGATCTCAACACAAAGGGAGCCTGAGGTCTTCCTAGGAGGCGGACCTTTATTCTGTTGTCAGTGTGGACCCACTGCAAGTACAAGGACTTGGTCATATGTTTTTAAAACTCAATCTGGTCCAGACAAAGAAGGGAGAAATGCAAGCAAAAGCAATATTTTAACTTCCCACAAAATGGAAAACACCTGCATTCACTGCTAATGTTCTCCTCCTCCTTTTCCCTCTTTCTTTTCCTCTTCCTTTACCCCNATGNTAGTAAGAAATCTATCAAATATTAAATAGAACAAAAGATAAGGTTGATCTGGTCTGCAAGCAAAATCTACTACTAATATCTTCTAGATAATATACATGTGTGTTTATTCAAGTCTTAGATAAAATTGGATTTGAATAAAACTTTGGGCACAATCATGAAGAGAGCCNGACATAAGCAGGGGACTATCAAGAGGTCAGAGATGATATGCATCCCGTCTGTTCTCCCTGGAGGAGGATTTAAGCCTTCCCCACTTGCCTTCTTCCCCATCTGGTGAAGAATTGTTCCTAAAACAGCACCAAGCAACAGACACTCATTTGGAGATGCTCTACGGACCCCTCTGAGTCTCACTCTCCCCCTGTAAACATTAACCAAATGCTATAGTTTGGATCTATCTCTCATTATCTGTCCCAAGCATGCTGAACTGCTTTGTTCTACATCAGGCTCTCATGAGGCTCCAGTATTTTGTTGATAAGATACACTTGGGACATTTATCTTTAACTTGTTGGTTGAGATCTGCAAGCACAGTAGCACACTTTGATTCTCTCCAAGTNNAGTTGCTTGCTTGCATTTTACCGAAGTTCTTAGGTTGACANTGACCCAGGTATTGTAGCCTCATGAGTTGAGTATTAAAGATTCATTTGGTCAACTATGAATAGTTCATTATGAAAGAAAATTACAGAGTCTGACAAAAAGCATAGAGATAAAATTACTAATTAAAACATTCATCTCCAATTTAGCTATATGGTTGTCCTAAGAATAGAAATTAAGTCTTCATATATTAGTATATATTCATTATACATAGTACGGGGTTTCACAAGGACATTTTCATACAAATGGGGAATGTACTTCCCTATTCGGCCCNTTTTTTACCCCTCTTTACCCTCTTCATCACAGTAGGCAGTTTCATTTCTACTGTCATGTCATATGTGTACACNTAATTTTATTTATTCTATATAAAATTCAGGATCTACAGATGAGAGAAGCCATTCAATATTTGTCTTTTGAGTATTACTATTCATTTAACATGATTAACTCCAGTGGCATTCATTTTCCAACAAATGACACTCCTTCCGTCTTCACTCCTGAATAACATTCAGTTGTATATATGTCCCATATTTTTTAGTCCTTTCCACTGTTGATGGGTACCAAGTTTGCTTCCAGAACTTTACCATTGTGTTTGATACTTCAGCAGACAAGGATGTGCAAGTATTTCTGTAGCATGTTGATTCTTTCAGGAATAGTACAGCTGGGTCAAATGGCAGGTCTAATTGTTATTTTTTTTGAGTAAACTCCATACTGATTTCCATAGGATATGCATAAATTTATATTCCTACCAACAGTGTAGAAGGGTTCTCTTTCACATTCTTACTACCATTTATTGTTATTTGATTTCTTTCTTTTGTAATACAATATTTTATTAATCTTTGAGAACATATATGCATATAATGTTTTTGATCATAATCATCCCTTATTCCACCACTTCTATCTCCTGCCAGGTTCAGCCTTCACCTGTCTTCTCAATTTATCTGCCCCTCTTTTTATAATGCACTGAGTACAATTTGTCCTACTCTTATATACATTGGTGTAGAGCCACCCAGAGGAGCATGGTCAATCTACCAGGGATATTTTTGAAAAAAAAAAAAAGTTTCTCTATCCCTTGGTAGCCATCAACTATTAATAGTTCTTCAGCTGGGTTGGGAACTCATGAGCCTTGCTGCTCTCTGTGCTGGAATATTTACTGGCTTAATCTTGTGCAGGTCTTGTGCAGGAAACCGCAGCTGCTGTGAGTTCAGAGTCATGCTGTTACTAGGAATTTGGAGCATCCCAGCAGAATCACCACATGCTACCAGGTAAATTGGGGCTCCCTTGTGGTGCTTGATCTCACTAGTAAAGGAATTTGAGCATGACTCAAAAGGAAACTTGGGGACAATTTCATTAGCATTAAAAGAAAAACCTTGGGTGAGACAAACTACAAATCTTGGCAGCTGCCTGCAGGAACAGAACGGAGAAAAGAAAAGGGCGAAAAGCATACCTTGAATAAGCCAGCATGTAGGTCAGTCACATGGTAGACAACCAGCCATATGGTAGGGAGGGGAGCTTTAGGAAGAACCTAAGAAAGTCCCACACTACCAAATAAAGGATATTAAGGTCTGGCCAGCATCTAAAATAAAAAGACAGAAGAGAAGAAAAAGGAAAAGTTGCCCATTTCTTTTAATGTTCCCTGGCTTTGGGGGGGGGGGTAGTGGTGATGTCCTATTTATGGCTGAAAACTCCAGAGACATTTCTGTGCTTTGAACAATTGTGAGTTTCTGTACTAACTACAACCCATTGTACAAAGCAGTTTCTCTGATGAAGATTGAAAGCTGAGCTAATCCTTGGGCATAGGTATATGTATTTAGAGGGAATTTTGATATTATATTCATTTGGCAAAATAGCAGTAGTAGGTTCATGTCTATGGCCAGTGAGCTCCCAGCGATGGGTTCTCCACCAGGTTTACAGTACTAGGCATGATCTTTTCTCTTGTGGTTTAAAGTCCAATTAGAAAGTAGTTGATTATCATCATAATAATTGTGCCACTATTACGCTCATGGACATATCTTGCTAGGTCAGTCATTATTGTAGTTTGAGTGTTCTCAACAGGGTAAGGCTGTTGATGACTTTTCTTTCCCAGCAGTTCACATAGCACATTCTGGTACTATGAAAACTAGCCAGCAGGGAAGATGCTTCCTGGTTATCACCATCTTTACTTCTCCCTGGCTANAGGGTATGTGTCTATAACAATGGGGTCTGACTCCTGGAAGATAGAATCTTCATGTTTTAATTTGCATTTCCCTGATGGCTAGTGATGCTGAACATTTTTCTATGTATTTATTGGCCATTTGTATTTTGTCTTTTGAAACAGTTCATTTCATTATCTAACTTACTAATTGAATTGTTGATTCCTTGGTATTCAGTTTTTCTAAGTTCTTTTATATTCTGGATACTAATACTTTGTCAGGTAATAGCTACTAGAGTTTTTTCCCATTTTGCTCAGTCTTTTCACTCAATTAACTGTTTCTTTTGCTGGGCAGACCTTTCTAATTTCATGAGGTTCCTTTATCAGTTGTTACTATTTTCTGTGCAATTGGAGTGCATGATGTCTTTGCCTATGCCTGTCGTGAAGTGTTTCCCCCACTTCTCCACTAAGAGTTCCGATTTTTCAAATCTTACACTGATGTCTTTGAGTCATTTGAAGCGAATGTTTATTTAAGTTGAGAAATAAGGATCTAGTTTCAATTTTTACATTTGAATATCCATTTTTCCTTATAGCATTTACTGAAGAGGCATCATTCACTAAAGAGGTTGTCCTTTCTTTAGTGCATATTTTTGCAAAAATATTCAGATGGCTGTAGCTGTGTAGACTTATATCTGGGTCCCGCACTGATCTACATGTTGATTTTTCTGCTAGTTTGAGCAGTATTTGTTACTGTGGTTCTGCCTCATAATTTAAAGTCAGGCATGGTGATAACTCAAGCATTGTTCTTTTTGTTCAGATTGCTTTCAATATCTAGAATCTTTTCTACTGTCACATAAATTTTGGAATTGCTTATTTCTATTTCTATGAAGAGTGACAAGGAACATTACGGGTATTGCATTGAGAGTAGATTGCTTTTGGTGGTATGGTTATTGTCACAATACTTAATTATACAGATCTTTAAGAATGGGAGGTCCTTCCAGGAAAGGCACCAAA
>LZPO01088201.1:0-10249 GCA_001675575.1 Neotoma lepida | reverse complement strand
TTTCATTGGTTAGGTTCATTCAAAGACCATGCTGCCCACCCCCTCTGTGTTCTGAATAGGATTATTTTTCTGATTTTTTTATTCAGCATCTTTTTATTTGTATAAAGGGAAGATACTGATATTTGTGTGAAGTTTGTATCTTACCACTTTCCTGGAAGTGCTTATCAGTTTCAGGGTTTTCCAGAGGAGATTTCAGGATCCGTTATATATAGAATTGTATCATCTTCAAATAAGGATAGTTAGACTCCCTCTTTTCCTATTTGTATCTTTTAATTTAATTCTTTTGTCTTATTGCTTTAGCTAACTCTTCAAACACTATTTGGATAAGAATAGAGATACGGGNTACTTTCGTCTTGTTTTGGTTTGAGTGGAAACGCTTCGTGGTTTTCTCCTATTAGTCTAATATTGGTGGTATGCTGCCACAGAAAGTCTTTACTGTGTTGAGATATATTCCTTCTATTCCTATTTTCTTCAGAGCTTTTATTATAAAAGAATGCTGGATTTTATCAAAAGCTTTTCCAGCAATTATTGATATGATCATGTGATTTTCNGTCTTGAGTCCATTTATGTGACACATTGCATTTGTTTGATATTTATTTTATTTTGAGACAGAGTCTCACTCTATAGTCCTGGTACTGGCTGGGCTAGAACTTGCCATGTAAATGAGACTGGCCTCAGACAAATAAAGATCTACCTGTCTTTTCTTCCTGGGTACTGGGATTAAGGGCGTGAGTCATCACATCTGACAGTTATATTTTTATGTAGTGTAGGTATCATGGTACTAACTTTGTAAAAAACAATAACAAAAAATTTGGTAGTGCTCCCTTATTTTCTGTTTTACAAAGTAGTGTGAGGAGTGTATTAATTTTTCTTTAAGGATATAGGAGAATTTAGCAGTGAATTCATCTGAACTTGGATTATTTTTAATTGAAGGTATTATTAATATTAATTATTATTGCTTCAGTCTTATCACACATTGTAGATACATTTAGGCTGTTTATCTCTTCTCAGTTTAATTTCNTCATGTAATATGCATGTTAAAAATTCATGCATTTCTTTTAAATTGTCTAATTCATCAGATCATGTCCTACTGACTTTCTGAATTTCATTTGTATCTGTCATAACATGCCCATTTTCGTTTCTAATCTTGTTAATTCAGGTTTTTCCTTTGCTTTTGGTTAGCTTGACTAAAGGCTTTCAATGGTGTTTATCATTTCAAAGAAGCAATTCTTTATTTTATTTTTCATTTTTTGGTGTGTGTGTGTGTGTGTGTGTGTTTTCCTGTCTGTGCAATGAGTGTATGTCTGTTGCCCNCAAAGATTAGAAGCGGGTGTCAGATACCCTGCAACTGGAGTTACAAATGGTTGTGAGCCACCCTGTGGGTGCTGGGAGATAAAGCTGGGTCCTCTGCAGTAGCAACAAGTACTTCTAACTGCTGTGCCCTCTCTCCAGCCCCCAGAGAAGCAATTGTTTATTTCACTGATTCTTTGAAATGTTTCCATTTCCATTTCATTAATTTATGCAGAGATTTTCACTTCTTTCTGCCTGCTCAGTTTGAGTGGGTTTTTTTTCATTTCCTCAAAGGAATAGAGTGTATTGCTAGTGATCATGAATTTGTTTAATTTGTGTTTGTCATGGAAAACTGTTTCTTTTTCGTTGATGGACATGTCTTTTTATGATGGACAGTCTGCTGAGTTTAGAAAGCCAGGTTGGCAGTTATTATCTTTCTGAACTTAGACTGAAGCCCTTTATGCTCTCCTGCCTTCCAAGTTTGAGAAAGAATTTTGCTGTAATTCTAGTGGGCTTACCTTTATATGTGGCTTAGCGTGTCTCCCTGGTAGGAGATTCAGAAGATCTTTGTTTTCTGTGCTTAGTATTTTATCTATAACATGGGATGGGAAAGGTCTCTTTTGGACTTGTTTGTTTGGTGATCAAAATGTCAATTGAATCTTAATGGTCTTCTTTCTCTAGAGTTGAGACATTTTCTGCTGATTTTGTTGACGGCAATATTTACTCCTCTAGTCTGGAGCTTTTCTCTTCTTCTCTCTTCATGACCCATAGAGTTGGTCTTTTAATGGTGCACTTGGATGTTATATTCATATTTTCCCATTATGTTTGATGATGTCTGAAAGTTTGAACTCACCTAGTCTTCCATTCATCTCTGACATTTAATCTCCTCACTTGATTGCTCTATTGGTTAAGCTTTCTACTGAGACTTTTATTTGCATTAATAAGATTTTCTTTTTTCTTTTTCTTCTTTTAAAAAACTTGTCAAATACATATTAATATTAATTAAAATATTAATATATTGTCATGAAATATATTCTGATTATTGTTTCCACTCCTCCAACTCCTCCCAGATCCTCTCCACCTCCCTACCCATCCAAATCCACATCCTTTCTTTCTCTATCATTAGAACACAAACAGGCATCTGAAAAAAAATAATAAAATAAGATAAAATAAAAACCAACAAACTAAAATATGATGAAACAAACAGAATAAAAAGAAACAAAGGAAAACTGTAAGAAGCATATAGAGGTGTAGAAACACACATGTTTGCACACACAGAAATCTCATAAAAACACAACATTGGAAAACAGAATATATATATATATATATATATATACACACACACAAAAGACCTGCAAGGAAAAAATACAAATAAAATAAAAGAAGAAAATAATACCCAGACAAAACATTATAAGACAAAGAACCTTCCAAAATGCTATTGAGTTTATGTTGTGTTGGCCATCTACTTCTGTGCATGGGGCATGTCCTTAAGTGTGGTGTGTATACCCAGGGAGACTCCAATGGAGAAAACTACTAGTTTTTCCTTTGTGAGTAGTTATCAATTGGAGATAACTTCTGGGATAAATTTTCATTTCTAAAATTTCAAGGTAATATTTTCTTTATTGAATTCCTCTTTCAAATTGTTTATTGACTTCCTTATTTCATTCAGCTTTTTATTGCATTCTCTTTTTATCTGGAATTTATTCTTACTAGAATAAATTATTGATTCTATTATTGCAATATTGGTATTTTGGAAAGAATGCTACTTTGATTTTTTCATATTTTTTACTTTTCTGCAACAGGACTTGCATATCTGGGATTATTTTACCATTTAGGCCTTTTTCATCAGCGGTTTTCTTTTAGTTAGACTATTCCCGGTGTTCAAACAGGACTGTCCATCCACGTGATCTGGGTGTCAGGTGCAGTCCCCTATACCACTCAGAGAGCAGAATATTAACATTTGGGTCACATTTCTGGCTTCAGTGCACTGAGTTTAATAGTGTGGGTCTCAGTTCCTGCATTGTCACTCACGGAAGCAGTGACGGGTCCCTCAAGGGTTCCCTGAGGCCATGCTGCTGGAACTCAATGTTATGTAGCAATAGCGAGGTTGAAGGAAGAACCCTAGAAATATGGGACTAAGGAAGATGGGATGATTTTCTGAAAATGAAGCTATGAAATATGTCATTGCTCCAGTGAGAGCTACAGCAAATAAATGTAAGAACCATAATGTGTGGGGATGAGTAAGATGCAGCTCTTATTTGCTTGAAGTTATTCAGCTATCTAAAGCAATGAGAAGTCAGTTCATTAGCCAGTAGTAGAACACACACAAGTAAAGCAAAGGGAGCAAATACTATCTGTGCCTACTGGGAACTATCCATGAGAGGTTGCATTTTAGGCTTCTCCCAATATGTATTTGTAGAGAAATATAAACCCACTTATCATGACACAATATCTGTAAACATTTGAATCCTGTAATTTATTCTTCCATTTCCCAATTCTATCCCTACTCCACACCCTTCGGATTGTTATTTGGTTTTTCCTGTAACAAGCCCATGCTTGACTGCATTGGTCATTAATGTTTCTCCCTGACAATTAACAATTGTGCTGCTAGAGACCTGAGACTCCTGGGGCATAATCATCACAATTCAGCCTACATTGATCCGTTGAGTCTGATAAGATGTGGTGCCTGGATGTGCCAGGAAGTGGGCAGGAAGGGGACTCACTGAAGCGGCGGCTCTTTCCGCTCTCAGCAGCTTTCCCTGGCAAATGTTTTCGTTGCTCACACAAGCTTTTCAAGACAGATTTCCTCCCCTCTTGGCTTCAAAATTTTCCCATGATCTGCTGATCCAAGTAGCTAACAAAGTTAGAAAATCTCCTCCTTTCTGTTGCTCCTTCTCATGCTGTTGGCAGGATTTGTGAGTTCACCTCTACTTCCAGATCATCGGTTCCCATGCACGCGTGTGGGAGCTGGCTGCATCTGAATCACACACCACCTTCAGCAGAACTCACTGGAGTCGTGACCGGGAGTCCGTTCAACACATTCCCTGGCTGATTCTGATATACAGTCCCATTTCAGAATCATTATCTACACCAGTAGCTCTTAAACCTGGCTGCAACATTTAAGCGTCCTTAAATATCAGTGCTCAGGCTTTTCCCTAGTCTCAAAACATATACATTTTTCCTCCCTTGGAGGTGAAGAAGAGTGAGCAAGGTTGTTCATACAACACTCCGGAAGGTGAATTAATTGTATATGAAGGGCTTGCCATGTGATTCTCTAGGGGTGGTGCCACTCCAGCAGTAACAACAAGACCTGGGGACTCATTAGAAGTGTAGATTCTTAGATCCTGTCCACCTCACCCATCATCATCTAAAGTGGAAACTGTGGAGAAGGGACTAGTGACCTATGGCCTAACAATGCCTTTAGATGACTAGGGTCTGATTTGTTGGATTATGTTGTTTCTCTGATGTCCTACTCTATGTCTAGTCTGTCCTCTATTTTTGCCTTGTCTCACTCAGGCTTAAGTGGAAACCAGGGTGTTTCTGACCCCTGGACATGAGGTTTACCATTTTGCTTCTGCTTCACGTTTGGTTGGAAAAAGTCCAGGAGAACAAGAGGTACGTGCTCAAATGCATCATTCACACTGCCTTGCTCACACAGTTGGAAGTCATCATGTATCTGCAGAGTTAGTAATTGCATTTATCCATAATTCTTTCCTGTTAGTCTATCAATCTACCATATACTCTCTATTCAGTCTGAACAAAAAAATATACCTACAACTGTCATTGCTTGTTTTAAAAGGTTAAAGCTCACCAGGGTTTGTACGATATCATTTTGTCGAAATATTCAATTAGTTCAGTGTCAAAAGCCTCATGCGGATGAATGGCTGGAAGGTGACATGAAAGAGTTCTAAGGTGATGATGTTTTATTTCTTGAGGTGGCTGCTGGCTTCATATATTCTGTTTGTGAGAATTCATTGAGGAAAACACTCTATTTTTGCATTTTCCCACCTGTGTGTTTGACCTCAATAAAAAGTTACACAAAGCCTTCTCCAGCTTCAAAGTTTCTGATACAACCACTTTTTGAGCTCCAGTAACACTCCAGGGACAGGACTNACTGCTTCTTTGTTATGTCATTTTTATGCTTATAAAACTGTGAAGTTTCATTTTTATCCTTATAAAACTGCCATCTTCTCACCCATGGGGGAAACTGAGGTTCCTAGAGACTAAGAAGCTTCCTTAGTTCACACAAGCAGTGGCTAAAGGACTGGAGTTTGTGTGACCGAGGGCAACGGTCCTTTTAATGCCCCAATATGGCCCTCCAAAGAGAAATCGTTAACTGGCATTTATTAATAACAGTTGGTAAGGATGTTGGTGTTCATCATGAACCATCAAAAGGAAATCATCAAATTGCCTTCTACATTTTCATATCTATCATTTTATCTTCCACAGTCTCTCTGCTAATGAGGAAAGCTGATGAATGCTGTAAGACAGGTTTAAAATGTTTAACCACCAATGGTTTGTTTCAAAGTGTGACAGCGAGCTGACCAAATGGCTCAGTAGATAAAAGCACTTTTGGCCAAGTCTAACGACTGTATTCAATCCATAGGTCCCATGTGGTGGAAGAAAATATCCACCTCCTGGAAGTTGTCCTCTGATGTCCACATAGGTATGGTGATACGAACACACACATAAAATTATATATATATTAGTGTAGTACACTCCAGAAGGGTGACAGGAAGAGCATTTGGGAACTATTTATCAATTACAACAAAAGTCTCTCTCAAGGTATAGATGTTGCAGAAGCATGCAGAACATCAGGCTTGGGGGTAAACTGAGTCAAATAGAATGTCCTGCTGTGCCAGCAGACTTTCAGTGATGGCAGAGGCAACCACTGGTCAAGGAAGAACCCCAACGAAAGTCCTTTGCTTTGTAGTCAGGCCTCTTAACTATAGCATGTAGTGTGTTGAGAAGCCACAGGTTTGATTTGCTTCTGTGGCCTCTTAACTATTCTTGAAGCTCGATTTTCTCTTTGGTCTGAGCATAGGTGCACACTCAGCTATTAATCAGAGCCCAGAGGCTTTCTTCTAGTAACTGTGCAAATAAGTCTATTCACTGGGAGTGTAAGAAAACAAAAGAAGAAAAAAAATGCCCAGAAGACAGCTGTAAACCACACTCAGGAAAAGTCCCCTGTCCCCAAGGCAAACTAAACAACTTCATGCATTTGGTACTGCTATAGTTTTAATAGCNGAACAGTAGATATAATCAAAATGCTTTGTTCAAATGTATAAAATTTTCAAAAAAATTAAATTATTAAAACTTTTATTTCATCTAGCATATCTAAAGTAGCATACTTTTGTTAACTACATTTTCTTATTTTTTTATTTATATGGGATAATGCTGGATTGCCTAGACTGGCCTTCAACTCACAATGCTCCTGCCTCAGCTTTCTTGATGCAGTGAGAAGAACCAGACTTTGGATGAAGCTGGTCTTGAAATCAACAGAGAAGAAAGATGGAAAGACAGATGTTGAACTATTGACAAGCTGAAGTTGGACAGGACTCTTAACTTCCTATCAAGTGAGATAATGATTATCTAAAATTTTAAGCTGGTTTAAGCTAGTTGTATCTCAAAGAGTCCCAATTATAACTAATATACAAAGTAATGAATGGTATGGACATTCTGTGATGGAAGAAGTAACCTGCATGAAATTTGAAGGGGGAAACATAGGGAAAGCACTTGAATCCATTGCATCAAGTAAAAACATTTTTATACATGGAATTGCCATATATATATTTTAGCAAAAATTGTTGGCATGGAACATATATTCACTTTGTGTTCTTGTCAGGCGTTTGAGTCGTGAGAGTAGGCAAAATCTAAGGACAAAACAAACCCCATGCCTGGCTTACAAGGACACCTTTAGGAAGTGTGTGAGCTACATGTCACAAAGAAACGGGAAAATGTCCAATAAAATGAAAGCCAGCAATCTCAGAAGCCTGTAGAAATGTGGTGCTATTTTATGTTTCTCACTTAGATCTCATTTGAAGGAATATTTCACTTCCAATTAGTACACATTTAGGAAGTGAGTTGTTAAATTACTTAGGCTATCCTGATGTTTGCAAACAATGAAACTCCAGGATTTTGGAGGACAATGAGCCTTTTAATGATATGTATCTCTATCATGTGCTCCTTGCTGGCAGACAGCTGGGAGACCTAGATACTTAAGGGACCCAGGGCCCCAGTGTGGATTTTGTCTGAGGAAGATTAGCAGGTTTGTCTTCTCAAAGAACAAAGATAGCCNGGAGGGGCAGGGGAAGGGGGTGACACAAGGAGCATCTTTGAACTTTGACAATCTTTACCGTTAATCTTTCGAAGTCACCAAAGAATCTGGCCACTCCCTTGGCATTTCCTTATCCCTATTGTTCAGTCAAAAGGTACATATTTTCTCTAATTGTAAAAGTGACAGTAAAGAAAGCAAACTTATCATACGAATCAAAGAAAGTGACCCCTTTGAGTTACATAAAATGGCACTTTCATCACTCCCCAAATTTGCCTTAGGTCACATATGATCTCTAAGAGACAAGCATCTGAGGATGTTGCCATGGTTCTTAATGGGTGTTTCCAGGATGGCATGATCACCAGCTTGTTGTTAAAGCATGGCTGCCTCTTAGAGCCATGGAAAGGCAGAAAGACAACTGAAGTTCAGTCACCATCTAAGTCACAGCTTTCTTGTCTTTTTTTTTTAATTTGTTTGTTTGTTTTGTTTTTAATTCAAATAACTTTATCCAACTAATTTGGAGTATTTATTGTATGGAAAATGCTAAACTAAGCATTTGCAGTTCTGTTATGAGGAAGATAATAATCTTCCACTGTGGTGGTGCCAGTCTGGAGAGGCAGGTGGCTAAGACCATGAAGAGCATTGAGCAAGTGAAAGGCNGCCTCCCAGCAAGTGCTAGGATGCCTTGAGCCAGGTAATTTCTCTCTCCCACGTGAAAGAGTTTTCCATTGTTCTTACCAGCAGAAATCTATGTAGTCTGTACTTACAAAATATCCAATGTTAAACTATCTTTTTGACTACATAGTACATTTGATGACTTCATAGTGACTGGTACAGAGGATTAGAAGGAAATTCTTCTTTGCTTGGACAGTTGTGAAGTCATTATTACTCATAAAACTATAAAGTAGCACACGGTAGGCAGATTTTTCTGTCCTGCCTGCCAGTTCCCACATAACCACACAGAGACTTAATATTAATTATAAATGCTTGGCTGACAGCTTAGGCTTGTTTTTACCTAACTTTTATAACCTAAATTAACCCATTTCTATTAATCTATGTGCTTCCCTGAGGCTCCTTACCTCATGTAAGTATTTACCATCCTGCTCACTCTGTATCTCATGGTGTCTCCTCAGTCTCTGCCCTTCTTCTTCTCAACATTCTCTCTGCCCAGAAAATCCTGCCTAGCCATCAGTTAACCAGCTTTTTATTAACCCAATCACAGTGACAGTGTAAGGGAATATTCCACAGCACACCCTAGTCTTCCAGCCTGAACTCTAGCATCAGCTTGAGTTTAAAACCCAAACTCTATGTTGTTAAATCTTGTCTCTCAGTTTTTTCAGAAAGGACTCATACATATTCATGCATCTATAAATGTATATTTAGATTGTGAGGATTAAATAAATTAATGCATTCAGTAGTATGCAGCATATAATCTTGGTAACATTATGTCTCAATACTGTGGAACTTCATGTGACTTGGTGTTTAGGTTTGAAAACCAGTAAGGGAAATTTAGACACACTCACAGTGCTCTTGAAAGCCCTTAGGAAGTTACTTTATTAAAGACCCATAGCTCATCTCTGTGACTAGCACTTGTTTTCCCTTAGAGCAGTGGAAGATACTGATGTTTCCCTGACTGAACCTCAGCAGCACGTGTTTCAGAAACACTGGTCTTATAGGGAGAGGCCCTCAGGAATGGAGACTGGGAGAGTCACTTAGAGAAAAGGGGACAGGGTCCTTCTTTAGCTCCAGGTGACTTGGTGGGGTTACACACAAGTATTGAGACCTAACCTAAATGATGGTTGTAGTCCTCTGTTTTCAACAGCTCTTCCCTCTGTCTGTCTTTGTGGAGACAGGATCTTTGAGCGCACACAATTAAATGTAAAGTGATCACTCTTTGCTCATATCTTAGGAACAATTCTTAATTATCATTTGGGAAANAGAAGTGAAATTAAGTCAAATTCATTAAGTAAAATGGTGCTGTTCTTCTGGGGTAAGTAAAATTATTTATTACTCCTGTGTCATTTGGAATGATAGCAATATTAAAATGTTCCTGTATTTCTCTGACTGTGACCAGGATTAGATTCCTCTCCTTGCCTCTCAGACTGTCAGTGGGATCCCAAACCCTCATCATGGCTCACTCAGATTATAACAGCCTCATGATCGGTCTTTCAGGCTCTACTTCCAATTTGCCTGCTCATTATTGCACTACACATTCTTAGTTCTATTAGTTTTGATTCCCGTATCTTGGATGTTCTTGTCCATACATATTTGAGATGGCTACCTTCCCAGTAAGTGCACAGTGTTGCTATTTCAGTGCTTCTTTGTGCCTCTATTAATTTCTACTGCTCCAAAGCTCACCGTCTTCATCTATTTGGGCTCATGTGCCAAAACACCATCAATTGAATATTTTTTAAAAAACAGATATTTCTCACAGTTTTGACGGCTAAGTCCAAGATCACAGTGCTCACAGATTTGAAGTCTGGTGAGGGCTCATTTCCTCATGAATGGTGCATTCAACTCCTCACGTGTTGGGTGCTATGAATGATGATTCTGCATCCTCATGGGTTGGGTGCTTCAGGCAGTCCTCTGTCTTCTTGTTTTGTTTTTGAAGAGTGTCAGTGTCATTCCCAAGGCTCTACCATGGGCTAGTCACATGCCAAGTCCCTACCTCTAAATGCTTTCACA
>LZPO01088200.1:6935-28435 GCA_001675575.1 Neotoma lepida | reverse complement strand
AACAACTCAAGCATGCACCAAATACATGCTATCTAAATGGGTGAATGAAATGTTTGTTACCCTATTGTGTGTCTCAGTGTAAATTAGAGGGACTGTTGCCATTAGCAACCATCACATAGATGGCCCCTTGCTGTTGTTTCAGGCAGATTGTGTTCAGCAATGATGTCTACTAAAGTGTCTCCCGCTTTAAGAGCTAGACTCTTAAAAGGGGATCGGCTCTTTGTAGCAGGCTGACAAGTGTAGCAAGAAACAAGTTTCTNCTAAAACAAGGTGATTCTGCCACTCATTTAGTAGTTGGGGTGCTTGCCTGGAGCACTGGGTTGCCCTGTAAACAGTCTAGCCTAAGGTCACCATGCTGTGAGAAAGACCAGCCAAGCCCATCGAGAGACCCCATGGAGAGAGCGGTCTTCATGTTATACGAAGAGAACACACTGCCCAGCTAGTGGTCTCGCTCCCACTGCATGAGTGACCCACGGCAAATTCATTCAACCAAACTCCTCCAAGCTCAGCTCCNCAGAGACAGAGAAAGTACCAGATCAGTTGTCCTTAGTGGTCACTCATCAGTAGGTAAATACAATCCCTTCTTCAAGAGAGGGCTCACCTGAGCTGGATATATAGCATGGTTAGCAAACAGATTGCCTAATGTGTACAGAGCCTGAGGTCCAAACCCCAGAACCACATAAACTGGGCATGGTGATACACAACTGTAATCTGAGCCCTNGGGAGGTAGANACAGGAGGATCAGAAGTTCAAAATTNTCCTCCACTACATAGTGAATTTGAGGCCAGTTGCAGCTCCTTGAGACTATCAGGGAGAGAGGGAGAAAAAGAGAATGTATGTTCCTCTGGAACAGTGTTACTTTACAAAAGCCATATTGTTGAAGTAATGATNTTGCATAAATAATAGAGAGCTGTAGAAGAATTAGAGTCTACACAAAATTATTTAAGAGCTGAGCAGTTATATCTAAAAAGGGCCCTCTCCTATGCCACTGTCCTTTATTTCTGACTCCCTCTCCCTTAGTAAGAAGAAGTAAAGGTGTTTTGTTGTCTGAGAACCAAGAAACACGGAGGACCGAAATTGGTTTTGGGGGAGAGTGACNGGGAGGAGATGGGGTGTTCCAAGTGGAACAACACAGGACGCAGGAAGTGTGCTCAAGGGAAAGCTGGTCCAGGCTCCTTGGAGCATCAAGTATTAGAAGGGATGGAATTTCAGAGACAAAGGCATGGGACCAAACCCCATCTCTAGCTTCCATTACATCTGGACTTCTGGGTGCTCATGAGAACCGTGATGGAAACTCCAATGCCAAGCCGTTCATCATCCGAACTGTTTNGTTCCTCGTATCTAAACGGAAACCAGTTGCTTCTTCACAGGTAACCTGTGAGTCCTCTCCACTCTGCTCATTTTGGTCCAATTTCTTGTCCAGGATTCTGTGTTAAAGTCCTAACNGGTATTCATTTGATCTCNTTGAGCTCATACACAAAGAAAACAGGATGACCTTAAATGTGCAAATATCATACTCCCGCCCTGACTAAATCTTCAGTGGCTTTGCCTCAGAATCAGGCTCAAAGTCATCAGACACAGGACCTGGGCCACTTTGGCCCCATGTCTTTGTCTCTGAAATTCCATCCGTTTTAATCCTTGATGCTCCAAGGATCCCGGGGCACACTTTTCCTTTGAGCACACTTCCTGGAACACCCCATTTCTTCCCCATCATTCTCCTAAAGCCAATGTCAGTCCTCCGCGTTTCTCTGGTCCTCAGACAACAAAACGTCTTCACTTCTTTTACTAAATTCATCAAACATCTGTCTTTCAAGACCATAAATTTTCTCAGCAGGTCAGGACGTGTGTCTGTCACCGCCTGTGGTCCAGCTTCAGAGTCTGCTCCTTGTGACTGAGTTAGTGAATACATAAACAAAAGAACATGAATTAGAAGATTACTCTCAGCTCTGAGGACAGTCTTGGGGTAATACACCGGCTTCTGTACTTGACTCAGGCTCATAAAAATTCAAATCAACAATTTGGCTCCAGCCTACACGCAATCTAAATCAATAAATCTTCTCTGTGAGAAGATTGCAGCTGACTTTTTAAAAGATACCAAATCGGAAGGGATGGCTAACGTGTTCCTTGTTTGTAGTGACAAAAATGTGAGGTTCCAAAAGATAACAGCTGGCTGCAGCGCCGAGTCAGAACTTCTGTAACTGAAANTGAACAAAGATGGATGTAAAATCCATGCCTCTGTGTTAGCATCATTTCACAGGCCGAGGGCTGCAGCACTTGTCCTAAGAAGGAAGTAAGGAGCACTAATAGCAGATAAGCTCCATGGGGGCCAGCAGTTGATGTGTCTCCTAAAGCATCAGTGCTGGTTTGGACAGCTGGAATGGGTAAGTGGGACCCCACCAAGGCAGGTGCAGGTACCACAGTTCTCTTCTTTGACTCCTCCAACCCCTCAACTAAAACAGTGTGCTTATTTACAGAAACACTTTTCTACGGGAAACACTCGGGAGAGCTTGGCCAGATGGCAAGAGCTTATGAAAGACTGTAGGAGAGCGTGTTTGCTGTGTAGTGATGGATTTCTGACGAGTGCTTCAGTGCTTTGAAATCAGGGCAGAGCTGGCCTGTAGAAAGGGGTTACCTTCTTACATACCAGAAGGTAGCATCAGGAACAAGGGTTAGAAAAATCTAGCATTCCCTCTTTGGCTATGTGCTTCTTTTCATCAACTTCTCTTGCCCTTTTTATTTTGTTCTTAGTCTCAGCAGTAGGATATCTGGTCCCTTCATTTCTCTCTGCTGTCCTTATCCATCCTCTGTAGGCCTTAGATGCCGTCATCTGCTACTTTAAGAATACCTGACGCTCATGTGTGCGAGCTTCAGGGCCTCCTACTATACTTCTTACGGTTTGTAAACGTGGGTCATCCCTCTCCTCTGCTTGTAGNTTGCTAAGAATCTCTGGGGAAAGCCATGCCAGCTGGCNCTGTGACCGATTTGTGCTGTCCAGNGTTCATGGACCTTCGGGCCTGTTCAGTGTTCTTTATTCATTACGGTCACTTNCTCNTAAGTTCCCATGAAGGCAGCTCTAAACCATTCTCTGCTGTTTAACCTCGAAGCTCGGATGAACGGTTCCCATAAACTTTCTTCGTCACATGCTCNAGCTTTTCTTGTCTCTCCACTCTGCTTTCTCCCCTTTCCTTCCGTCCCAGAATTCTGAGTGTGTGTGCCCACGTGCAGGTACCACTTTGGGTGTGTTCCTCAGAAGCCATCCACCTTGTTTTTTGAGACAGAGTCTCNCTCAGTCCTGTGACTCANTGGTTCAGCCAGATCGGCTTGCTGGCCACAGAACCCTAGAGCTCTACTTCCCCAGAACTGNGATTACAGGCNTGCACCACCGTGCCTGCCTTCTTAGGTGCGCGCTGGCTATCAAGCTTTCCTCAGGCTTGCCCGAGGAATACTTAGGCTGAGATGGCCCTAGCCCCTCCACATNTGCACCACCGTGCCTGCCTTCTTAGGTGCGCGCTGGCTATCAAGCTTTCCTCAGGCTTGCCCGAGGAATACTTAGGCTGAGATGGCCCTAGCCCCTCCACATNGCAGCACCTTTTTCTNNTTTCCTCCGGGACCTTNCTTCATAATTTATCTCCTTTCTTTCCTCTCCTCAGATTCTTTCTCACTGCTGCTTCTTCCTCTATCAGTGAACATGCTCAGGCACTTCGGGCAATAAATTGTGCACTGATTGTTTTAAGATGGATTCGAGAGGGGAGAACCAAGCCAGAAATCCAATTAGGAGGCTTTTCCAGAGTCTCCTTGGGAGACAGAAGGAACCTGTGTAGGGTTAGTGAGAGAGAGGGGAGCGAACAGGTGGATATGCAGAGGGATTTTAGTACCAGACCAACTCCACGTAGCTAGTATTATTACTTTCCCTTGTTTGCTTCACTGTTTTGCAAGCCCCTCTAACTTTTCCCTCGTGAAATGAAGCTACAGTACATGAATAACTAGGACTCCCCAAGACATGTGGTGAGAAAGGTGCCATCAGGAAGGTGGTTTATTTGTGGGGTAGGGAACGGTGTCTCCTGATTAGGAGAAAGAACGCAGTGGACTTTTGTTCCTCGAAGAGGGGTGCATTGTACCCACTTACCATTGCTGCTGTCACCGTCACTGAAGGCTTCAGAGCTTAAGGCAGTACACATGAAGTGCCTCAGAGCTCTGGAGGTCAGGGGCTGGAGGCTTAGAGGCCTCAACAAAAGGTAGCTACAGGACCGTGTTCCTTTCTAGGGGGTGATGGAGAGAATTGGTTTTCTTGCCTTTTCCGGTTTGGAAGCTGTCTTCACGCCCCACCTTTCCATCCCCTCTGTCTTCATGCCCTGAAGTGACTAGTTAAGTCTCACTTTGCATTGCTGTCACCCGCTCTCTTCCTTCTTCCACATCTAGAGGTTCTTGTCATGGTGCTGGGCCCTGCTGAGATAATACGGGATAATCTCTGTCCTTCAGAGTTAGCTAGTTAACAATCTTCATCCCAGCTGCAAACTGAGTATGCCCTGAGTGTCCATATCTTCACAGGTTCTGAGGAACAAGAGCTTGTACGAAACCATTCTGGCCTGCATCCTAGGACCCAGCAGTACCTGGAAAACCTGCGTACTCTGAGTGTCTGCACATGCATCCTGGTTCCGGGTAGATCCCGGCTAACTGAGATGGGTTTAGAAGGCACACACAGAGTGTCAGCAAGACCGTAACGTCAGGTTTCCTACCATTCTGTCAACATGGTGTTTCCCTCCATCTTCAGAGCTTCATTTTTCTTTCTAATCCTGTTCTGCTCGCCCCAAAAAAGTTAATTTTGATTTGTGCCAGTGGTGTTAATTCCCAAAAAGTCAGCCGAGTAGAACATGACAACACTTCATACATATTTTTTTCGCTGGCAGGAAGTAGACGTTTGAAAAAGCAATTAAATTATGGAATTATCCTCGATGCAAAGGTACAAGCCTGCAAAGACTATTTCCTTCCCCCAAGAGGATTCTCATGAGAACCGCCTTCATTAATGTGTAGATAACACTGCTGGTCCGGCAAGTGAAGCAGAAACTTAGGCGGAGGAGCTGTTTTTAAGGCATCTCCAAATGGCTCAGCATTTGAGAAATGTGACCAAAGCTGATTAGAAACTCCTTTTAGCGTCGCAGGAATGGCAAACCCATAAATAACTGGTTCTCACTGGTGCAAAGAGGAGGTTGCTGGCTGTTTGATTGCTGCCCTTATTGTAGAGGATAGGAAGTGTTCATCTCTAAGTGTGTAAGTTCCTCAAGGCTGGAAGCAGCCATCTGTGCCTGGGACCTAGGAGGCACTCCACACATCTGCGGCTTGAATCTATTAAGCTTTTTAATACTGCATGGTACTTCCTGCTGAAGTGGAGGCATGCACTGGGAAAGGTGGATTACAGACCTGGAGCCTTCCAGTGACCATTTTACTAGATTCCCCACTTCCTCTATTCATTCAGCNGCTCAGCAGATGCTATGCTGCATGTACTGAGTTCTCCCAGTGTTTAAGATGCTGTAGATATAAAGATTTGCCCCGAGTAATTTACACTCCATCAGATAGAGTCGGGCAAGTAATTCTGGGAGCATGAGTGAGAGTCAGAGGAGGTGTATAGGTAAGACCTGTGGCTTCTCATCTTCCAGTCTCTGACTTCACATTCTGACTACATTTATCCTTGAAATCTTCCTGTGTTTTCCTCCTTTGCCAATTAGATGGGCTGTTTGACTGTGTTGTTTTTATTTCCAGCTCCATTTGCTAATACAGCCTTTAGGCACTTGGTACTTGCTCTAGAAAATGAAACCTTCTCGAACTAGTACAAATAAAAAGAGGTTATTACACGGGTCTGGCCAGGTGTCAGGTGACTTAGGGGAGTTAAGGAAACAGCAGGTGCGGGATGGGGAGCATGGGGGGGGTGAGGGGTGGGCATGGGTGAGGGGGCAGCCATCTCCACTCTGTCTCCATCCTGTATAATCGTTAGGAGTCTGATTGGTGCATTTGGGCTTTTTAAGCCAGCAGCTTCCTGACCATTGTCATTCATTGTGAATTTGCTCTGATTGCTTCCTGCGCAGACTCACTTACCATGGGGTGCAATTACAGATGATCGGTCCTGACTTACCATGATTCGACTTACAATTTTTCAGCCTCACACTTATGCAGAAGCAACACCCTTGCAACCATCTTATTTTGCACTTTCAGCACAGTATTAATAAATTAAGATATTCAGTGCTTTATTGCAAAACATGCTTGGTGTTGAATGGCATTGCCCAACTGGAGGCACCTGCCAGTGTTCTGAACGTATGCAAAGCAGACTAGCCTAAGCTGTGACATTCTGTAGGGTAAGTATACCAAATGCACTTACAAGTTTTTAATTTGTTCGTNCTTAAGTTCAGGTGTGTGTGAACATGTGTATATGTGAGCGTGCACGCACAAGTGTGCACGTGCCTGTGGAGGTTAAAGGTCAATGTCAGATGTCTTTGTCAATCAGTCAGTCACTCCTCCACCTTACTTTTGAGACAGTTTCCGACTGCACCTGGAGCTCACTGATTGGCTGCGCTCACTGGCCAGCAAGCTCCAGGGATCCTCCACCTTCTTATGGCCAGGCTTTCACACATGTACTGCTGCACCCCAGCATTTTTACTTGCAGGTGCTGATGACCCAAACTTGGGGCCTCCTCCTTGCAGGGCAAGCACTTTACCAACCAAGCCATTCCCTGCCCCCCACATGCATTTTTTGGCTTACAATGNTTTTAACTTATGATAAGCTTATTGGTGCATTAATACTGCTGTGAGTCACAGTGTGTCTGTCATCTCATCCATGTGTTTGCAGATCTCTTTCCCAGCTCTGCCACTGACTCAGCTGTTCCTCCTCTGTCCAGACACCAGATGTTTCACAAGTAAAGCAGAGTAAGAGGGAAATGCGCCTTGTAACATGTACATGTATAATGGGTGGAGTCAAGCAAGGGGACTTAGGAGGGAAGGTGTTAGGCCTACTGTCCCCTGAGTCTGTGGAGGAAAGAACCTCTGTAAGCAGCTGGTACAGAGAACAATCTTTCCCAAATAAGCCTTGACCAGTGTGTTAGCTACATGTTCTTGCAGTTTCAAAGCCATACTTTCATGGCCTTTTGTGAGTGTTCCCGCTCTTTTCTGTTTCGGGTTTATTGAGAAGCTAATATATGTCAGACTCTCTAGCAGACACTGCTCGCATCGCTTCTTCCCATTTTTACAGACTCTAGCAGATAATAGCCTCTTTTATGGCTGTGGAACCAAGTTTCAAAGATCTGAGTAGTTCACCGAGGTCACAGAGTTGGCACTTCACAGCACCAAGATTAGAACATAGCTCTGTTAACTCCAGTGCTCTGTCAACGACATCTCTCTGCCTAGAAAGCATCCTCCTATCCCTGGGCAGACATACTTGCTCTTCTCTGTAGTGCCACCACACTTTGTTCAGAGAGAGAGCACAGCACGTACTGTACTCTCATTAGATAGTTTCTACCTGTGCTGCTACACTGTGCCTCCTTGGGACAGAACTATACTGACTCTTTCCATCACTCAATGAGGACTCAACCTCTGTCCGTCTCCTAAGCTGACTTTGGAAGACAGATGGGCAGGTTTTGCACTTTTTTCATATTCCCCGAACTCTAAAAACACCATTGTTCCTGATTATATATAGCAATAAAATTTAAAAAATTGNATGTTTTCTTCCAGGCTCTGATGAAGAGCATGTGTGTGTTTTCTCTGCCCATATCATGCTTGGGCACAGCCAGTCAGTTCGGACCCATTGTGTTACTGTGGNTGTAGATGCAGAGTGGCAGTGTGGTCCCAACATGCTGGTGGAGTATTCATTTGTCTCTAAGCAGCAGCTAGGCTGCAGGATGACTCTCACTCAACAAGCAGTTATTAAATACTTACCAGGTACACAGTATTAATCACTCTGGAGTAGACATGGTAACCACACAGAAATGTCAGAGGACTCCACCTTCATGTCGCTTGCCGTCTAGTCAACACAGCATGTACACAGATCCTTAGGACATAAAAGAGATGCTCAAATATACAAAGCCATCTACTGAGGAAGGGCTGTGGAGTTGAGTCAGGAAGGCTTCTGGTATGAAGGGTTAAGAGGGACTTCATGCAGGCTTGACATTTCAGAGCTGGAACACAAGAATGGGACAAGGAACATGTTAGGTAAAAGGGAGAACCCAGATGCAGGTGCGAGGCTAGAAGTCAAAACCGGCTTTGAAGCGCTTGTCTGTGCTGGGCAGAGGAAAAGAGTCACTTGGAAAAGTCAGCTGGTGCCCTATTGCCGATGGCCTTGAATGCCAGGATGTACAAATTGCCCTTCATTCTTGCTTCTTCAGTAAGGGAATGAGATAGTNGTGATTCGGGAGCCATGCCTGCATGCCCCCCTGTTCTGCACCCATAAGTTCAGTTTGCCACAGATCAGGAACATTTTAGAAAGAAGCTACACATGTGTAGAATTTTGTCTTGTTGTTATTTCCCAAACAATGCAGTATAACTGTTTTCATTGTTGGGAGTATTTTTAAATATGTATTTAAAGTGCGTGAAGAATTTGTATAGGTTACATGCAAATACTACCCATTTTTTTTTAATAAGGAACTTGAGCTCCCATGGGCTTTGGTATCTCGGGGTCCTGGAACACATCTCTCTCAGTACCCTGGGACANCTACATGTTTGGAAGGACAGCAGCATCAGAGTGAATTTTCAAGGAAGAGAGTAGAAGTGNGAAGACCGGCTGTTTTGTGTCCGTTGATAATGTTGGGTCTTGGCTAATCGCACAGCAGTGTAAGTAGATTGGAAATTCTTCCCTGAATGGCTTTTGAAACTCCGGCATGGTTTAAGATCCATTGGTAAGCCAAGAAGAATGTCTAAGGAGCCATCGCAGACAGGCTCGATAATGCGCAGTGTGAACAGAAGATCTGTTACCAGCTCTTNAACCCAAGACAGCTCAGCTACAACCCAAACAGTACCCTTAACATCCCCCTGCTTAGATAGTGCCTGAGCCAACGGGGTGGGCCTGGTGCAGAATATGCCAGAGCCTGTGGGGCCAGATAGGAAAGGCCCCAGAGAAAAGAGGGAATCCAGATGAAAACCACTCAGAAGGTAACATCACAACAACCCCTTTCTAAATAGCAAATTGAATTTGCCAGACCAGACATGCATTAGTAGAAGCAAAACAGATGAGTGTGATATTGGAAGGCTAAAGCTGTTTCTAAATGAAGCACTAACTAGCAGCCTTGATGGTCACCCAACAGCCTGAATGGCTGCCTGGTGGGCACGGATGGACCACTCTGTTATTTGGCAGGGGACCCCAGTAGGGCTGCTGTCAAGGGCAGTGCTTTCCAGCTTTGCTGTAAAGCTGCTGTGGAAAGGCCTGGGGCTGTGGCGGGGAAGCAGCGGCTGTGTGTGTGTGAGAAGCAGCATGCCAGAAGCGGTCTCTGCAACACAGCTATTGCCTGCATGAATTTCACGAATTCTCCGTCTGCAAAGTGCCATTAGTCACGCATTGATGGAGCCGTTCCTGCAGCTCTCAAGAGCTGCATTTCCACAGGCAGAAGCTGCTTCCGAGCACAACCTTGGCCATCCATGCCCTGCGTTTGCCGCCACTTGAAAATGAGGTCTTTCTTAGACTTAAACGCTCAGACCCTTCAATTGTGCTGAATTGAGGATAGCCACCGGTCAGCGCCTGTGTGTTTGTGTGTGCACAGGAGCACATGTGATTTCTCCATCCTCCTTTGAAGGAGTTTCTCTACAGAAATAAAGTGGTGGGTTTATAAATTGTGCGGCTCTCTTCACATTAGCAAAGCCCACTGATCAGAGCAGAAGNTAGCCCAGAATTGGACATTACTGAAGAGTAGCCAAGAACAGGCAAGATCTCTACCCTTTATCTGCTCATTTCTGTAAAGCTTGGAATACCTCTTCTAATTANGGATCATCCTCCAGGAGTTGGATCTGCTTCTCACAGATTTGATATCACAACTCTAGTCGTGATGATTTTCTAGAGAAACATTCGGAGCTAAGATGTACAATATGAGAAGGAGGGCTGGGAGATGGTTCCATTGGTTAAGTGATTGCAGCACACACCTGAGGACCTGAGTGTGATCCCCAGCACCCACATTAAAATTGGGCACTGTGACGCACGTCTGTAATCCCAGGGCTGAGGAGGTAGACACAAGCAGATTCCTGGAATTCACTGGGTTTTAGCTCCAGGATCTATTAGAGAGTCAGTCTCAAAACCTAAGGCAGAAAGCCCTTGCAGAAGACACCAGATGTTGACCTCTGGCCTCTACATGCACACATGTGCACTCACATACATATGTGCATACACTCACCCCCCACACACACACACACCTTACACACACACAAAACAGAACGCACAGAATGCTGTCTGTCTGCACATAGCTGACCATGCTCATTGGATTTTGTTTCTGTTTTTAAAAGGATTGCAAGTATCTCATGAGAGAATGTCTATGCAAGCAATAGCTTACATTGTTTTTGCCTTAACATAATAAAATGTTTTGTTTTGCAGAGGAGAGTCTAGAAGCAATTATTTTTATGTTCATTTTATTAATTCTGGTCTTTGCTAGTCATACAATTGTGTGTAGGTGGCTTGAAAACTTTGGTCTAATGTTATAATAATGTACTTAATGTAATTAATAACTAAGCATTTTATTATTCAAAAAGGCATGCTTAAAGTGGCAATAATGATGGTCATTATTAAGAAATTTTACATATGGACAAACTGTAGTGGCTTGAACTGCTAAAATTGTATTTACTTAAAAGATATTAGAAGTGCAATATAGGTAACTCCAGTGCACTAGTAGGTATAAGGCACATATTACCTATTATTACTGTTGATGACTTTCCTGGGCTAATGGTTTTGTTAATTTGCATCTTGGTTGAAATATAGGGCCTCATACATGCCAGGCTAGCGCTCTACCAACTGAGCTCCATCTTCGGCCCCATCTTGGCTCCTTAAGGACATTTTCATGTTCAGTGAGAAAGAATACCTCTCTTTAAACATGATAAATTCATGAGAGAAGTGCACTCCACAAATAACTGAGGAATGTGCCTTGGAGACCCTGCCCGGTCTGATGCCTGTCAAGTCTGACCTCACTGTGCTCCAATAGCCNCACCTTTGGCTGTGAAGTCCTCACTGTGAAGTACTCTCCAGCCATGCTCTTCCTTCTGTCCAGAATGCTCTCCCTTCCCCTCCCATCCATATCTCCTCGTTCATCTTCCAAGTGCATCTNCCAAGTCAGATGTCCCTGCCAATGATGCTATAACATGTATGTGCAAGGCACAAGTCTAGTCTACTCTCAGTGGTCACTTGATCACCATCTACATCTCTATGGCCTTTAGGTTTCAGGAAGTTGGGTGCCTCCTCACGCAATAAGTCAGTGGTTCTCAACCTTCCTAATGCTGCCACTCTTTAATATAATACAGTCCTTCATGTTGTGGTGACCCCCAACNGTAAAATTATTTGGTTGCTACTTCATAACTGTAATTTCGCTACTTTTATAAATCATAATGTAAATATCTGATATTCCAGGTATCTGGTATNCGAACCCCAAACNGGTTGTGACCCACAGGTTTAGAACCACTGCAATAAGTATTTTAAAAAGAAAATTCCCTATGTCAGGTTGGTGACCAATGTCTGCCACTGGGAAGGCCAAGACAGGAGAGTTGAGGCCATATAATGAAGCCCTAACTAAAATAAATAAATAGTATTCACTGAACTGGATTTTTTTAAGAAGGGACAGCAAAGCAGTGAGAGGTGTAGATTTTTAAAGAGTTGGTTTTTCTAATGAAGTCTAGAGAAACTAAGAACCATAAAATGTGAGAATAGTAAAAACCCGAAGGAGTACTGAGTGACATATACAAGCACATAGTCTATTAGAAACTCAGCAAAGCCCAAATATTTAGTATTTGTAAATGTCAGGATTTGAAACCAATCTTCTGATCAATAATGTCAACATTTCTACAAGTCCTGTGCCCATAGCCTATGCTATTTTCTCATTAAAGCTGAAATACTATTATACACGGATCTGTGGGAACAGGCTGCCTACTTTCTGACATAATCAAGAAGTTGTCTGTACTGCTCAGTTAAATGTCTGGTCAATAGTGTCATATTACACATACCACGCTTCTATAATCCATACCCCATGAATCCAATTATAACAAAATCCATTTAACTCTGAAACTCACTGGTCCTGATTTAACTCTGAGTGGATCATGTATGGATTGTACAGTCCTTTAATGAGCACTTCCCGCTGCCCCGTGCAGAGCTCTAGCATTTGTTAGCACAGAAATCCTTCTCGTAAAAAAGAGGTGAGATGGGTTCTGCTAAAAGATGTGGAACAAGTCTGTAATAACCACAAGTTCTTTGAGATAAAGGTCAATTAATTCTAGCAGGCAACCAGAAAGAACCCAAGCTAAATTTGATGGAGGACGGCATCTACGTCATTGAGGGGTGAACGCTCGCAAGCATCAGAATCCTTGGCTCACATGTGTTTACTTTGACTCTGTTCAATGTTGTTGTTTTTTCCCCAGGAGGGTGTTTGAGAGCATTTTCTGTAATATAGCTAGAATTACCATTTCACAAGTGCAAATTCTCCTGTCTTTATAAACATTGATGGTGTTTCACAGCACACTTCTGTGACCCTCGTATGACTGCTTCCACTGTACCCAGAGAGAAGCTATTTCTGCNTGTTTTCTAAAGATACCCGAGCCAGTGGAAAGGGAGCTTNAGACAGAAAAAGATTCTGTGTCCTCACTGAGGACACATCGTGTATGCATCCCAGCCTCCGAGAGGGTTGACTCCAAACCAGAGTTGGCTTTGCACACTTGTTCTTACAGCCTCACAAGGAGATCTCTGTAGAGGTGTGTACACAAATAAAGTAGGCATCAAGGTGCTTACCCCCGATGAATGCTTGCTGCTCTGAAAGGCCTGGAGTGTGCTTGTTGGCAAGAAGATAGACGACAGTTAGCTTTCCAGGCCTTTCGAAGTTAGAATTCCGCTCTCCCTAGCAGGAGATCTGTAGGTGAACAATACACAGGGAGTTTACCTTTCTGCTTTTCTTTTCCTTTTCTTGTAGATCTATGCAGTTAGATCAGTTGTTCCGAACAAAAGCAATAACGAAATCGTCCTGGTGCTGCAGCAGTTTGATTTCAATGTGGATAAAGCCGTGCAAGCCTTTGTGGATGGTAGGTATTTGTGCCTGTCTGAAACTGAAAATGTTGGAGCCGTTAGTCTAGATANCCTGTGTTTTTTCCCTTAAATGAACTGAGCATTCCTTAGTTCCTAATACTTCTCATAAAAAAATAAAGACGCAATACACCTTTAATCCCCACTCTCTGGAGGCGGAGGCAGACAGATCTCTGTGAGTTCAAGGANAGCCTGGTTTACATGGTGAGTTCCAGACCAGGTAAGGATACATAATGAGACCCAGAGTTCTAAGCCAGTTAGGGCTTCATAGTGAAACCCAAGGAACAAAACAAAGCAAGAAACTAAAAAGTACNATAGACTTCAAAAGAACATAGACATTGTAAGAGCAGAATCCAGAAAGGTCTTTTCCTGTCATTTAAAATAAGAGAGGCTGTGAAGACCTAAAGGACACTAATTATGAAGCCACTGGTATCTTTGCCAATTATTTCAGTTTGTTAAGAATGTCCTTTATTTGATGGTGTCGTTGTGAGTGGAGGACATTGCTTACCTGGAAGGCATTATCTCTTCAGCCAGCAGAAGTCTACTGAGTGTCATGGCTGTGACCCTGAAATCCCATGCTTAGCTGGTCAAAGTGGACTGAATTCCTCACTGTAGTGTTTTTTGTTCACGACAGTTATATCACTCAGTCAATCATGCTATCAGTTCATCTGCCTCTTAATTGATTTTGGTTTCTTAGGAAAAAAAATTCTTTCTTTTCTTTTTTTAGCAGGTGCCTTGAAGTGGTACTGTAGAACCTCAGATCTGAAAAATGTTTATACTACACATTTACAAGTTTAGGTATCTTCTCTGTAAATTGTAGAGAAATTTTCTTTCTTCNTGTTTTGTTTTGAATACAGATCTCTTTCTTGTCATGGTTATTATATGCCTTGTTTCCTGGCATATTTTTCTGTTCTGTAAATAATGGACTAGCTAAGCACACCCTGACAAATAAGGTTGGCAAAGACCTGCCAGCAAGTATCCCAGCTCTACCTTCCTCACACTGTGTCAAGGACAGCATGAATTTCCTTCATTTGCAAGGAGTAGAATAACCCTCTTGAGTTTCTGCAGGTATAATAGCATTTCAGGGCAAGATCCAGGAGCCAAGCACTGTGCCCACATTCTGTATCGGNGCTTGAGGCTTCAGGTCCTAATTAAATGAACAGATGATGATCATTCTTAGAAACCTGCAAACATAGAAATCTGCTATGTGAAACTTTCTCACTTGACTGTACACTATGAAGATACCAATGTACAATCTTTAGTCACTAGGATCAAATGGTAGATGTNATTTGCTGTTCCCCCACCCCCCACACACACCCTATTTAAATTTTGTAAATAAGCACATCCTAACTGAGAAATTCGAAATTCTCCTGTCAGATTTTCCGTACCACATCACTTGCCTGGGAAAAGGTTCAGAGAAACATTTGGGGCCGCTTGCCCCCTCCCTTCCCACCCTCACTTCCCATCATGGAGGGTTTCTGTTACAGTGAGACCCTGATAAGATGCACAGAGACCATCGGTGATGGACTGTAGTCAACACTGCAGGNATTTGAATGCAAGGCCTTGCTCCTGGAGTTCTCAATTTGTCCATGTCAAGACCTCATTAAAGCTCACTGATTGCTGAGGATCTTCATCTGTTTAGTTGTAAATCAATGGGAAAAGTTGCTTAGAACCCAGTAAGAGTGAAAAAAGTATCTGTTGAGTGTCTTTTGTTGAGCCACACCGAAATCACTAATCCAAATGGCTTACAGAAAACACCTCCAAACACCTTTGACAGGGTTAAAATTTAATAATAACGCTTTCAAAATCCTTTGTAAATAAGAGTATTTCTTGATAATTACTCTATGTAAGCTCATTGTCCAAATTACAAGTAAGATTGATGTCAAAATACAAAAATAAGACTAATGAGCAAAAGCAGCAGCTTGCCTTCCGATGAGAACAGCTTTTAATGTTTTTTAAAGTTTAACTTTACTTAGAAAGTAGAAGCTTAGCTGTAAGAGTGACTCTGTTAAGTAACCAACGAGTCATGCCCCAAACCCAGGAAACTGTTGACAAATATTAACTCCTCAGGCACATTAAAGAAACACCAACCCAGTCAGTAAAAGGTGTAACTGCATGACAGGGCGTGATGGCGCACGCCTTTAATCCCAGCACTTGGGAGGCAGAGGCAGGCAGATCTCTGTGAGTTTGAGGCCAACCTGGTCTACAGAGTGAGTTCCAGGCCAGCCAGGGCTGTTACACAGAGAAACCCTGTCTTGAAAAAACAAAAAAAGAAAAAGTGTAAATTCTAGTTTGTTTTTGAGTGCAGCCTTGTTATTTCAAATGCACGCAACCTAAACAAGACAAGGAGGGNGCTGAATGGAAACTCTGGATAGATAGGAGTGATCAATCTGTCTAAACACCATAGCCTTTGGTTTGTCTGTTTGTGCCATCAATAGCAGGGGCCTACTAATTTGAAATTCACTATAGAGACCAGTTCCAAGTTAATCTCTGGTTAGTCAATACCTTGTTGACAGCTGTCGGTGTAATGTGATCTGAGAATGCTTAAAATTGTTGGACTACTTGGGACCCAATCCCTTGAGGAAGTACCTGCTTATATGGAGTCACCTGACCCTTCATTATCAGGAACTGTTGAAATTACTCCCAGAAAGTTGGAATAAATTTGTTAAAGTTCATGGAAACTGACTATAGATGACAGTGATGCCATGCTTCTTTAACTTCATCAGGTCAAGGTTATNTATGTGACTGGGCCAGGCAGAGCCTGGGACCCCATTAATCATTCAATGAACTTTGTTAGTTTTGAAATGGAAGCCTTGTAAGGAACACATTCTATCCTTTCATGGTGGATGGAGAGAAACTTCCAACAGGCTCTGTCTTCCTCAGCCCCCTGCAAGTCTTGAACATGATGAGTAAGAGTAAAAATGGAGAAAGGATGGCCACACAGAAAGGTCCGGCTGTCATGGTTAAAAANACAGAAATCCCGTGTTTGGTTCAGAAGATTATAATACTTTATTCATATATCAAACAGAACAATTTTAATTCTACCTACGGCAATGAAGCTATCAGAAAATTCTCAAGATATATTTCATACTCCCTAAGACAATATCATGATTNAAAAAAAGTAAGCTTCGTGAAGTAGGGCTTAATATTTTTATAAAACCAAGATTGTGCAGTGAATTAAATGAAAATCTTGGAAATGAGAACCGAAACTGGCATTTTTATTAAAGCAGGCTGTATCAAAACAAATGAAGAAGTCCGCCCCGCCCCCATTGCTACCACGGCACAGATGAATTTTCTGTCGTCTTTATTGTGTGGATATTTGTTGAATGCTCTTTCTCTTTATCTAGGCAGTGCAATTCAAGTTCTGAAAGAATGGAACATGACAGGAAAAAAGAAGGTAAGATTAAGGGTGATGGCGAATTAGTAACATCTTCAGTCAAACCTCCAGAGTTGTTATCGTTTCAACAAAGCTGCCAATTTTGTGCTTCATTCAAACTTGTTAATATGCACACCCAGAAAGCTTACGAATCCATGCCTTCCTTCAGTACGAATCCATGCCTTCCTTCAGTTACCAGCCACTTTCACTCCTAATGGCCTTATTTTCTGTTCAGTGTTTTTACCCATCAAGTGTGCTTAAGGAGTGCCAGAGTTGTGCTTCTTTGTAAGCAGTGAGGGGAGCCCAGCGGCAGAATTCAAAGTAGTGAAGATGTTAACTTGCCCGAACATACCCCATAGCACAAAGGAAAAAATTAATGAGTGCTTTAAAAATACTTTAAAAGCTCTAAATGTATTTTCACATTTTTTTTTCCAACTGGAAAAAAAAATCTATCCAAAGGGACCTTTTCCCCTAAAGTCAGTCTTTAATGAAAGAAGAAAATGCCCTAAAACCATAGAGAGCACTGGTCCTCCTGGAGCANTCCTGACCTGCTCCTTGACAGCAATGGGAAGGAGATTTTCCTCTGTCTTCAAATGACCATGCTGCCCAGTCTAGTCACAGGTTGTGTGGCTCCTGGACATAGGCATGGTGTGTTTGCACACACACGCTAGGCTGCTGCTCTTCACAGCCGCCCAGCACTGTGTTTCCACACTGGCACCACACAGCCCTGTGTTTTGCTTCTCATAGACATAAAATGCCAACCGACCCTGCCCCCAAAAGGGAAGATCACAGGCCTGGGAAACAGGTTTTGAACAAACGATAGCTGTGCTGCTGCTTTCATACAGCTCCAAGATCACAGAAAGTGCTGGACTCGGCCTGTCCTGCTTTTCTCCTTTGGGTTTCAAGTAGAAGAGGAAGAATTAGGAGACGTTCCCCTGTTTTGCTGGCCACCATTTGTGACACTGCCTGCTTATCTTTAATCATAGCTTCCCAGGCTTCCCTGGGAGGTAGAGATGATTTGNAAGTGACTGAAAGGCGGCATTTATCTTTACATGGAAAAATTTCAGATATGTGGTTCGGGTTTGAAATTTCTCTGATTTGGGGGGCTGGCGCAAATAGCAGCTGCAGCCCCAAATCCTTGCCGAGTTCCTCTTAGGGGTTCAGTAGGGAGATGGTCTCCAGACCCAACCCAAGGGACATTGGGCTTGAACTCCAGATGTTAGTGGTGGGGGTTGTTGGGGGGCGGGTAGTTAGTCTCCAGTGTTCCTTTTTGGCCTGTGCTCAGCAATACATATCTCTCACTCAGAAGAGNTGGGACATGATTGTGACTTCAAAGGAAAAGAAAGGGGGGAAGCTAGAGAGGGAGAAACAGGTTCTTTAGGTCTNTAAGTGCACTGGAGGGAAAGGCCAGACTGGTGCTCTGTAGGCATGCCGGGATTCCACAGGTGGGACACCCTTTCTAATGGGTCAGGTGTGTGCAACACTGATTGTTAAGTACATTGAATATCAAATGACTAAAATACCAAGGTCAAGGGCTCCTGGGATGGNTCAGCGCAGGTACAGGCACTTGCTGNGGAGCCTGACCTCCTGAGTTGGTGCCTTGGGATCCCCATGGCGGTAGGAGAGAACCTACTCCTGCAAATTGCCCTCTGAAGTCCACACATGCTTTGCAATGCAATAAATGTTGAGACAGAGAGCATGCGCAAATTCAAGAAAAATAGGTCTGCGAATTAGGAACATGTTCTTCATTTCCTGGATGCTGTTATNTANTCAGTGACCAAGCATATGAGGAGAAATANAGTAAAACTCTGTGAGAGTCCAAAACACTTTGTATAAAATGTATTGTGGAGCTATTTGAAAGTGTACGTGATGAACCTTGCTCTGTTAAGCTAGCCGCTGAGAGNTCCTGGGTCCAGGTGGAGTGGACAAATCTGGTATTCCCCTGTAGTAGCCCCTGCCCCAGCTTAAATAACCACAGGATGATTCTGGAACCTCTGGCTGCCTTGGATTTGCTGAATGACGCCAGCAACTCCTGTACTTTCCTGATTGGTCAATNCCTTTGCAGAGATCCAAGTTAGCCCTACTTTGTGCTTCCTTTTGTTGTGTAACAGACTTCTCCTGAGGAGATGCAACACATGTCTGTTCACCCCAGATAGGAATCCCATGACAGATCAAAGTAGGGATAGCACCAAAGTATAACTTGGTGAACCAACAAGTTTTAGTGGAGTTAATTATGGGAACATGGGGAGGGGTGACTTAGAGGAGCAGAAATGACTCAAAGACAGATCCCACCCCAGCATGGGTGACAGCTCACAGAACTGGGAACCTGGAGTTGCCCCAGTTGGCCTGAGCATCTTCCTGGCAGTTCAGCTGGTTTCTGCTTCTCCCAGCCAGCCTGGCTTGTCTCTTAAGTCTCTTTGCGGTTTGCCGGGTGTGAGACGGATTCTCAGCTGGTATTGTTTACTCTTAGAGGGAGGGACCTAGTGGATCTGGTCAGTTTCAGGGACTTCCGGAAGCTGCTTTGAGTTGTTTGCCTTCCCGTTGAAGGAGCTTCCTGCAGGGTGGAATGTTTCAGGGAACTGCTACAGAACAGTGTTTGCTNTGGGAGCCTACTTTATTCCTGTCATTTAGGCTCCCTCCCCAGATCACAGAGCCTGAGTGTTCAGCTGGCCTCCTAGTCATGAACTGTTTCAAGAAGCAAGGGCTATTCCCTAATATCACCAATTCTTTCAGAGCTATTAGAGTTTTCTGTATTGTCATCCATAGCCTAAGAGTCTTCCTTACNTTGCTTAATTTACCTCCTTGCTATTTAATTATTACTCCTGTATTTTTTTTCCTTTCAAATTAAGGAAACTTTTTGTTTACTACAGTTGCAAGGTAAAAATTCAAACAACTTACTTTAGAAGCACAATATTTAGATTAATCTGGATGTTGAATACAAATGTGTTTTCACCCATTCTATTGAACGCCAGGTGTCAGTATGATTGTCTTTCTTTACTCTGTTCAGGAGCCTCTGCTGAACACAGCTCTTTTTCCCCTTTGTTTCTGATGCAGAATAATAAGAGGAAAAGAAGCAAATCCAAGCAGCATCAAGGCAACAAAGACGCTAAGGACAAGGTAGAGAGGCCGGAGGTGGGGCCGCTGCAGCCGCAGGTACCACTGATGCAGAATGGCCACATGAATGGCTGTGAGAAGGACAGCTCATCCCCTGACTCTGCCAGAGAAAAACTGGCCCTCACACCACGTGAGAAAAAGATCTCAATACTGGAGGAACCACCAAGGGCTCTTCGTGGGATCACAGGTCAGTTGTTCCTAAGTATATTTGCTTAACATGATGGACACACATGCATGCACACACGCACGCACACGTGCAGAGGAAACTACTTGAAGCAATGGCTGCTGCTGCTGCTGCTGCTGCTGCTGCTACACAGGATGAAAAAGTCTGAGCTGCTAGTATGTAGATACCAGTGAGTCCTGAAGCCAGGTAGTACAACAAGACCATCAAGAGACGCTCAGTCTGTCCTTGCACTGATTCAGAGGATCCCCACCCCCGCCCCTCTAAAAAGCCCCATAGTTCTGTTATTGTCTAGGGTTCTTGTTTTGTATTTGGTGTTTTGGTTTTTTGGTTTTTCAAGACAGGGTTTCTCTGTGTAGCTTTGGAGCCTGTCCTGGAACTCACTCTGTAGACCAGGCTTGCCTCAAACTCACAGAGATCTGCCTACCTCTGCCTCCCGAGTGCTGGGATTAAAGGCATGGACCACCACTGTCTAGGGTTCTTGATCAATTCATTTTCTATGCCAGTTAAAGAATTAAAAGGCAGGGAATATCTTGAGTGTTAACATCTAACAGTAGGGAAATTTTGAAACACAGCAGAGTGGATCAGCCAGAATCAGCCAATAAAGAAAGGTTTTTGTTAGGGGTGAGGAAACACATATACAGGAAGCNCACAGAGTGAAGGACCTTCCACACAGCAGAGGGGGACTTGGAAACTGAAGCCCAGCTTCTCTTAAGGGTTGGGTTTTGTTTGGTTTTTTGTTTGTCTTGTTTTTACGTCTTTGAAGGGTCTTCTTCCTCTAATTTAGAGTTGTTAAGTTTGAAGAAGGTGGGATNGCTGATTGACCCACAACTGTTATGAAAACATGTCCTGATCCAACCTTGAACTTGTTGGATCCCTCAACACACAAGGACCCTACCGCAGGAGGGAAAACCCTCAAGGCTATTGTTTTTTAAATTGCCAGATTTTTGTCTCAGGTCAGGAGGGTGAGGAAGGAGCCACTGACCATGTTATTTACCTAGTCACACTCCCTCTCCCTCTTCTGCCTATCAGGGACTCCGTCTGACTCTCAACCCCTCACATCTAGTCCCTGTTAGGATCGTGGGGGACTAGGCAACGCTAGCTTGAAGAGACACTTCCCACGGATAAGGGAAAGACAATTTATGACAAGAGAAAACGTTATTAAATTCTTTCCTTGGATCAGATTATTTTATCTCCTTTTATATGGTGGACTGGAAAATTCAGGGTAGTAGAATGTGGGTTAATCATCTATGCTGTAGCTGTAAATTAACTTCAGAAGTTTACTTGTGCGTGTGTTATATATACACGTGTGTGTGCGGGTGTGTATGCCAGTATGAAGGCCAGAGGAGATTGTACGGAGTCTCTTGCTCTGTTAACTCTCCACCTATTCCTTTGAGGAAGAGCCTCTCACTGTGCCTTAGGTAGGCAGACAGCCAGCAAGCCCTAGAGACCCTCCTGTCTACCCACCTTGCACAGGGGCCNCACATGTACTCAACCATGTTTAGCTTTTTCAGTAGGGCCTGGGGATTTTAATTCAGGTCTCCAGGCTTGCACAGGAAGTACTCCTACCCACTGAGCTATCTCACCAGCCCCACA